>LFYR01000729.1:724787-799534 GCA_001185155.1 Zostera marina
AATTGGATGACCACACTGTAATTCCACCATTTTTCTGAAGTTATCAAACGCCTCAGAAACTTGTGATTTATTGGACAAGAGATAGATCCAATTATGGTTGGTGTAAGCATCAACGAAATTAATAAAATATTTAAAGCCATCAATTGAAAGAGTGGGAGAGGGACCCCAAATATCAGCATAGATCAGTTCCAACGGATATGTGTACACAGAGGTAGAAGATTTATGAGGAAGAGCATGATCTTTCCCAATATGACAAGATGTGCAATCTTCTACTTTGTTACAACTTGAACTAATCAGACCTCTCTTAATTAAAGATAATACAGAATACAGATTTAAAATTAAGATGTCCTAGACGACAGTGCCACTTTTGATTTCTCCACCATAGAAACTTCAAGTGGGTGTTTTATTGAGAGTGACATTGGATAAAATCCATCCTCCTCTTGATCCACAGTGAGAACCTTCTTAGTTTCCCGATCCATGACCTTGGATTGCTGTTCATTAAATTCAATAGCCACATGATTATCTTTACAAATTTTTTTGACAGATATGAGGTTCCTGTTAGCATCTGGAACTACTAGAGCATCATTAAGAATAAAATCAGATCCTTGACAAGAGAATTCTGCTTTTCCCAAGTGAGTAATCTTCATACCTTCACCATTGGCAGTCCTAATACATTCAGACCCTGTATATGGATGTATAGAGTGGAGATTTATACCTGATTGAGTTACACTAGAGTTTGCTGCCGAATCCTGATACCACCTAGCATTTCCCCCTGAACCAGATCTGATCATGTTGGCAGAAGGAGTTTTGCTGTCAGAGTACTGACCAGGACCATTGGGAGACAGTGTTCTGCGATGATCCGGAGGAAAACGGGAGAGATTAATCCTGTTGTAACAATTCTTCCCGATATGACCTTTCTTTGAACATATTTGACACCAAATATCCTTGTTCAGCCCTCTCGGAGCATTTTGGCGATAGAAACCAGGAGATTTTGCTGCCGCATTGACCTCGGGATGAAGAGAAGTAGCATCCTTCTTTAGTTCCAGGTCATGATCCAGAATTAATTGTTGAAATTCCAGGAACTTCATGTTGTGATCAAACCTCGTGGTGATAGAGGTTTTGAAAGACTGGAATTCTGATCCAAGACCTCCCAACGTGATGAGAATCACTTGTGAATCCTTGAGAAGTTCTCCAGCACATGACAGTTGATCTCTCATCAACGTTATTTTCTTCAAGTATTCAATCATTGTCAGGTTTTCCATCTTGATTGTTTGAAGATTTTGCCGCAGGTGTAGGAGACGAGTCTCTGAACCTGATGCAAATAGAGATTGGAGCGTAGCCCAGACCTCTGCAGAAGTTTGAAGAGCAGCTACCTGCGGCATAATCGATGATGATAGCGAGGTGTAGATCCAGCTTCTGATAAGTGAATCCTGCTGATCTTCCAGGGAATCTGCCACGATAGTGACTTTCCCATCAACATAGCGAGTGAGATTGAATCCCTTCAGCATGGTGGCGAACTGAGCGCACCAGCTGAAGTAATTTGTATCGTCGAGAACGATACATTTTGGAGCCTTCATGTGCAACATTGTTGCTGACGATTGTTGATTGCCGGTGGTTGCGGAAGCTGAAGATTGACTGGCCGATGATACCATATCAAAGATATGAAATGAATAAATGTTACTAGAAGATTGGCAATGTAAACCGTGATTTGCATTAGCCACTGCCTATTGAATATATAGGCTGGAAAAAGTAAAAAAGTAGATCTCAACTACCTTGAGGTAGTGGATCAGTACAATATATAACAGAAATAAAGTGAAACAGTAAAGTAATTCTACTTCAACTAATTAGAGCAAATAATTGTATTTACTCTAATATTTACTTTAACAGTGACAATTATAGTCTCCCAACTTACTGTGTCAAAAGCTTTCTTAAGATCTATACTCAAGCAACACCTCTTGGGAGTTCTCTTTCTTCCAAAGCTATGTACCATTTCATCCGCTAGAATGGTATTATCCGAAATGAGCCTCCTTTGAATAAAAGCTGCTTGGTTTGGAGAGATGAGTTCACTAGAGACCTTGTTGATCCTATCTGCTAATATTTTTGACATTAGCTTGTAGATCAAATTGACACATGATATCGGCCTGAAATCCGACATATCTGAGGCAGTGTTTGTTTTGGGCACAAGCGTGATGAAAGTATGGTTAGCAGACTTCAACATAGGTTTGCCTTTAAAAAATTGCCTTACACACTCCATTACTAGGCCTTTAAGATCTCCCCAAAATATTTTGAAAAATTCCGAGGTGAAACCATCCGGCCCAGGGGATTTCCCAGAATTAAAGTAGAACAGTGTGGTCCTTACCTCTTCCTCTAATGGAGCCTGAAGCAGCCACTTATTCATAGTTTCAAAAACCACTCTAGGAAAAATGACAGGAACCACCGACCGCTGGGTGGTTGGATTACTGAACAAAGTTTTAAAATATCTAACACTGTTTTCTTCTAACAGAACCCGAGAGGTGGTTTGAATTCCATCTGTATTGAGAATTTTAGAGGTTGAATTCTTTGATCTCCTTAGCTTTGTGGAGATACTAAAGAATCGGTTGTTTTTGTCTCCTAGTTTTAACCAAGAGACCTTACTCCTTTGCTTCATATCTGCCTCCTCTTTTGCCATAAGCTCCTTTAATCTTCCTCTTATTTTTTTACTCTCCTCTTGGAGTGGGATAGATAAGGGATCATTTTCCAAAGCTTCAATTGAGTTATTCAGATCAATCCTTGCCTGGACTACCCTCCTTGCTGAATGCCCTTTTTCTGCTGCCCATTGCTTAAAAAGTACCTTAACCTCCTTAAGCTTTTGTTGTAACTTAAACAATCCAGTTCCATGTATTTGTTTTGCTAGACCTGTCTTAACTATCTCTACATACGAAGGATCCTCCAACCAAGAGTTAAATAGCCTAAACGGCTTAGCTCCTTTTTCCACCTGAGATATTGTGATTAGCATAGCCTTGTGGTCACTGGTTCCATTGTGAAATTCCACCCTTGCTCCAGGCCAAGTATCAATCCAAATTTGATTTGCAAAAGCCCTATCCAACTTTGTTTTCGTGAAATTTGGTCCTGGGGAGTTATTCGTCCAAGTATACTCTCCACCTATTGAATCCAGCTCCAATAGCTGAGCTATATCCGTAGCCTGTATAAACTCAGCAGGCCCCCCATGATTATATGTTCCAGATCCTTGCCTTTCTTCAGGCGACCTTATTTCATTAAAATCACCCCCTACAAGCCATGGAAAAGACGATATAGGTCCAATTTGCTGAAAAAGATTCCAGAGTTGCCTTCTGTCATCCCTAGAGGTAGCCTTACCATATACTGGCGTATGGAATAAGATCAGACCTCCGGAATTCCTCAATTTTGTATGGATTAACTGAGGGTGAGAGACTAATATATCTACTGACCAAATTTTTTTCCTCCAAAATAACCAAATGGAGTCTGGAGATGCAGGACTTGAAGAGTCAACATTATTATGCGATTCCCATTCTGGTCCAAACGTGTCCCTAATCGACTGAGCTTTATGCGGTTTAATCTTAGTTTCCAATATTGAAAATATATCTGTGGCCTTAGACCTGACTAATTCCTTGATTTCATTATGTGATTTGAAAGAGTTAAACCCCCTAATGTTCCAAATCAAGAAAGCCATTATGAAGTTTCAGATAGGAGATCAACTGCCCTTCGGTGCGTCTTCTTCCGCACCTACTTTGGAGCCTAAATCCCCTCCATGGGCATAATATTTTTTCTTCCTACTCGCATTACTTCGCAAGCCCTCTTGACCTGATACTTTGATCCAGTCTGGGTTTTCTACATACCTTATCTCCGGGAGCCCCATCATCTGAACCGGAACCACCTCAGCTTTCCTTCTGGCATACTTCTTTGTTACCTCCCTATGCCTTCCTAAAGTAGTGATCATATCCCCAGACCCTACTCTGGGAAGAGAGAACAACCCCTTCGAGACTATTTTAGGCTCAGATGCCGACGAAGGAACACATATTCCAAATCTGGAACAAAGCAGGGGAGGAGAGAACAAGGAACAATTCGGCCTAAGTTGGATTGTTCTCGGGGTGTGCTCTTGTTCCATTGATTGGGATGACACATCACCATTCACCTCCCAACTATGGATTGACGAGTTAATGCTTTGCCCTTGCTCCCCCCACTTTTCACTGATAATATAGTGTTATGTTAAATGTTCTCTTAGGAGACTGTATTCGTTTTTGTTTTTCTGACAACTTTCCTTCATGGTCATTGATCAATTGCCCATAACTCCATAAGTCATAGCTAGATATGCTTTAAAAAAAACTAGATATCTAAATTAGTTAGTCTAGAAACCATATCAAGAAAGCTTTTAAAATCACTGGGAACTCAAATAAAATGCAGTAGAATGGTAGGAAGTTAACTCTAATTACCACGTCCGAATATCACTTCCATTTACTCTCAAAATGTTTTCACGCAAAGCTAAACTTGTATAGAGAAATAACAACCAAGCCTGGAATACCAAAAAAAATCCAGAAAATGAATGTAAACTGATCAGTAGAAGACATTTTTAATTATTTACATAAGAAAACTGCAAAAGAATAATTAGTAAGGCATGTAGAACCTGGTAAAGCTGAACAGCCAATGTTGGGAAGCATCCATGCCAGATCCAACGCCGCAAAAGTAGTAGTACAACTGGAAAAAATAGAAATAAAAAGGCTGTCCTATCCTGTAAAGAGGGAAAGTTGGTTTGCTGATAAATCATAAATAAATGATTAATCAAAGAGGAAAGCATCCTATCATATGCACACTACACAAAAAGGTATACATGAATATACAGGTCAGCAAATGAGAAAATCAAATGCACAAGTGATGCTGGTAGAGTATCATACTCTGTAGCTGTTGTACTCTTCTTTAACCTTCAAACGAACATCTTTCATGTTGGCACGGACATTAATAGGCCCAAGAAATGCCTTGAGAAACCCACCTAAAATTATTACCTAATGATTTACAACTGAAAAACTAAATGAAATATCAAAATAATGGCATTTTGTTTAGTTTTACGGACCATCATCTTTGATAGGAACAAGAGATCCAACATCACCATCAGTGATCAAACATCTGGCTTTGTACAAGTCCTCATTCAACTTCACATGATAACAAAAGAGAAATTTCAAAAACACTGAAGAAAACATAAAATACTCAATGATAAATCCTAGAAACGTGAATCTCGAGAAAAATTCCAACAGAACTAGTAGAGACTAGAGAGAAACATTTTTAGGATTATTAACAATATTTTTTTTTTGAAGCAATTAAATTTCATTAAAATAAGGCTAATGCCAAGTTTACAAAAAATAAAGTATAGAAATAGAAACAGAAGTAAAAAGAAATAAGCAAAAAACTCAAATAAAAGCAAGTCAATAGTTATCTGCCCAATGTTTAGGGGTTTAAAAAGATAAAAAAATCGGGATCCTTTTTTATGAAACTTATTTTTATATTTTCACAGGTATATGGGTGGCTTCCGACCGCATGAGTAGAACATCACAGTGCTCAACCGCCCCATGTGGTAAACGACACCTATGTGGCCGAATAAAAAAACCATGGCAATTTCTGATGTTTCTATAATAAAGAGAAAAAATAACTTCATTACACTATAAGCTATTTTTTTGAACAAAGGGAGTACAAAAATGAAAAGATGCACGCAATAATTTTTATTTGATTTTATCAAGTATATTATTTATTTGTATTTTTTTTATTAAATTAAATTTCTATTAATAATAATGAAATGAGAGAATTGTCAGATTACAAAGAATTAAATTTTTTTTTTTTTGAAGCAATTAAATTTCATTAAAATAAGACTAATGTCAAATTTACAAAAATAGAGTATGGACCATAATAGGCACACTAAGAGCCTATGGGTTCTCCTCTCATATATGTAAGCTAATATGGAATTGTATCTCCATTGCATCTTTCTCAGTGCTAGTTGAGGGCACCCCCACTCCACCCTTTTAAAAATCAAAGAGGAATAAGGCAAGGAGACCCTCTATCCCCAATCCTATTTGACATAGTCATGGATGTGCTAAGCAGACTACTAGAAAGAAAGGTCATGGCAAAGAAAATAGACACTTATAAAGTCAACGGAGCAACCTCTATATCACATAGAAAACATGTTGGCCAAGTGGAGTGGGAAATGCCTCTCCTATGAAGGAAGAATACAACTAGTAAATTGGATTTTTTCAGGAAAATACACATACTGGGCCCAAGGCACAGCCTTACCAGAATCAGTCATAAGGAAAATAAGAAATTTAGCCTACAACTTCATATGGGATGAAAGAAAAGGGATACCATGGAAACAAATGATCCTCCCCAAAGCAAAGGGAGGAGTGGGAGTAAGAAACCTAGATATCATAGTTTCAGCCATAAACATTAAAAGGATTGCAAATTTCTGGACAAAATCAGACTCAATCCTGAATACATGGATCCAAGGGAGATACATAAAGGGAAGGGCCCTTACAAGCATTCAGATAAAAAACTCTATCGACTCCCATGCCTGGAAACTTATAATGGGAGATACCCCTAAGGCCCTCACATTAATAGAGTGTGGACCAAATTACACAGTGCTTTGGAAAAGTGGAAACCCAAGCAAGAAACTTGCAAAAATAGGTGAGGAAATTAGAGACAAAAACCATAAAGATACTCTAGCTGAAGGAATATGGATCAACAAACCCACAAAATTCTCTATACTTCTATGGAGAATAAAATGGGGACACCTAAATACCTTCACCAGGCTAAATGGATGGGGCATGCCCATCCCACCTACTTGCCTATTATGCAACTTAGAAAATGAAACCAGAGGCCACTTTTTTTTCAACTGCAGCTACTCTAGAGCCATCCTTCTACCCCTAGTTGAAAAATTAAACAATATCATCTGGAAAATCATGAACATCCCCACACCCACC
Organism: Zostera marina; assembly: GCA_001185155.1. NCBI lineage: Eukaryota > Viridiplantae > Streptophyta > Magnoliopsida > Alismatales > Zosteraceae > Zostera > Zostera marina. The sequence goes on from LFYR01000729.1 coordinate 731,762, forward strand.
ACCACATACCCAAACATCAAAATAAAAGACCTAATTGAGGCATGTCAAAAGCTAACACAATCCCCACACCCACCACCACATACTCAAACATCAAAATAAAAGACCTAATTGAGACATGTCAAAAGCTAACACATCATTCTCAAATTTGGGGCCTATTATGGAATATGATTGGAGCCTTGAGTTGGCACATATGGGCTGAAAGAAACAGAAGATGGCAACAACATTCTCTCAGACCACCAGAAACGGTTCTTAAGGAGGTTTTAAATGACATCAACAACTCCTTCAGGCCAGAGAGCTCAAAAAGAGTTGTCACCCTTTGGGACCTAACACGATACAGATATGGGAGACCAACCTCCGGAGGCAGATAGCCTAGCTTCTATACTAGGCAATATGGCTGTGTCAAAATGAGACTAGCTCTCATTCTCATATTTATATCTATATTTTATATTTATTGCTAGTTTTCATTGTAGCAGGGCAACGCCCCTCATTTTTATAAATGAAAATTTTAACTGCTTCAGAATAGAAAAAAAATAGAGTATAGAAAAATAGAAACAGAAGTAAAAAGAAATGAGCAAAAAACTCATTGACTCTCTCCCATTAGCTATGTAGTCTAGTTATATAATAACTAGATACGTTGCCTCAGGAGTTTGGTCTCCCATACTTTCATCATAGATGTCTCCAAAAGGTGACAACAACTCTTCTTGTAATACACTGAATCAAAGGAGAGACTGATGTCATTAATGACCTCCTTAAGAACTACCTCAGGAGGCCTACTAATGTGTTTTCTTACCTTTTATTTCTTTTTGTCCATATATGCCACGACAAGCACCCAATAGCATTCCATATTAGCCCCCAAGGGGGAGAGTGACGCGTAATCTTTTGTGCTGCCTCCGTCAGATCCCCCAATCTAATATCTGGACTGGATTGGGTGGGAACTGGAATATTCATTATTTTCCAGAAAGCGAAATTCAGGTGTTCCGCCAACAGAATTAAGAGAGACCTGGAATAAGAACAGTTAAAGAAAAAATGACTTCTAATTTCATCTTCCAGATTGCATAACAAGCAAACAGGAGGCACTAGTACTCTCCAACTCCTCAGCTTTTTCTACGTGTTTAGGTGATCCCATTTCACCCTCCACAAGAGAATAGAGAATTTTGTCGGCATCTTCGACCAAATTCCCTCAGCTAATATATCTTTATGCTTTCTATCTCTAATACTTTCCACTATTCCCCCTAACTTACTTATCGGAGTACCAGATCTCCACACGATCGTACTATTGGCCCTACAATCCAAACATTTATCCACTAGGCTTCTTTTCTGAAACAAAAGCTTTCCAAAAATGCGAATCCACAGTAGGCCTGATTTGTATATCATTAAACGTCTTTCCTTTAATATACCTATCTTGGATCCATTTTACCAGAATAGAGTCACTCCTATCCCAGTACTTTGAAGCTCTTTTAATATTGGTTGCAGTGATGATAATAGGAAGGTCTCTAACCCCTAGACCCCCTTCCGCCTTGGGAAGGACCATTTGGGCCCACGGGATCCCTTTCCTTCTGTCCCATATAAATCTATAGGCTAACCTTCTCACCTTCTTAGCCACAGAGTCAGAGATAGCCATACCTTGCACCCAATAGGTATACTTTTCAGCTATTATCCAGTTAACTAGTTGTATTCTCCCTCCATAGGAAAGACATTTCCCACTCCATCTTGCTAAGAGCGCCTCTATAGACTGGATTAGCTTCCAACATTGTCCAAATGACTTTTTCTTTCCTGTGATTGGCATTTGGTAATCCTAGATATGTTATAGGTAAACTTTTAACAGTATATCCTAAGATATTATGCAAAGATTGATCTTCTGCACATACTTTTGAGAAGGTGGAGGAGCTCTTGCTCGCATTTACTTCTAATCCCGAGAACAATGAGAATTTCTCAAGCACCGCTTTAATTGTATTAAGCGAGATCATATCTAAGTTCCCAGACCCTACTTTGGGAAGAGAGAACAACTCCTTCGAGACTATCTTAGGCTCAGATGCCGACGAAGGTTGTGATAACAACGCAGGGGAGGAGAGAACGAGGAACAATTCGGCCTAAGTTGGATTATCCTCGGGGTGTGCCCTTGTTCCATCGACTGAGATGACATATCATCATTCACCCCCTAACTATGGATTAACGAGTTAATGCTTTGTCCTTGTTCCACTCACTTTTCACTGTTCCCCTCCATATCTTGGGAGTCATTCTCCCGTACTTCTCCCTTATCAGGAGAATGAGCCCCTTCCCTTCCTCCACCTGCACCCCCAGTTTGGGGCCAACAATCTCAATCTCATCCATAATCATGTCCATCCCCTTACTGGGGACTTCAGAGACATGTGCATCTCGTTCTATTGACCAGGATCCTATAATAGCCGAATGAGGCTCTCCCTTATCCACCCCTTCTAGCTGCCCTTGCCTCTGGATAGTTTCATCCTTAGAAACAGTATCCTCAAGATGTGTTCCCTCTACCAAAGGACCCTTACTGGACGAAGATTGTATAGATTCCGTAGTAGAAAGCATCTCCTCCTCTTCTGTACCCCTCATACTCACAGGGAGCACAATCTCTACTTTGTTTACCACCCCATTTTCTAGCAGCTTCTGTATTATCACAACATTTCCACCTTCCCTACTGATGCCATGGGAAACATCAGTTCTTCCTTCCCCTCCCTTTTTCATAGAAACGCTCCTTTCCCTGCTAGCACTATGGGGGACATCACCAACCTTCTCCAACTCCACCCATCTGTTGGATATAGATATCGGAAGCGAACTTACGGTCTTCCTTAGCTTGCTCCGTCCTTGACTCCAGTCCCCTTCCCTGTCATTTTGAGGGATTATTACAGTGACTTCCGCTCTTGAGATGGGGGGAGGAGGAGGAGGGACTTTCTCTATAAGTGGCCGACAACATTTTTCCGACCAGTGATCGAAAAGTCCGTACGTTCGACACTTTTGTGGCTTTGACCTGTATTTCACTGTCAGCGTATGGCATGTTTCCTTTCCATTTTCTTCTCGAATCATTATTTTAATTTGTCCAGGAAATCTGAAATTCGGTTTACTTTGGAAACAAATTCTAAGAGCTTTTGGATGAGATACCGTATCCATAAGCTCTCCATATAAAGGAATACCTAGGACGCTAGTTATCCTGTTTACCGCATCCTTAGAAAACATTCCTGGGAGAAGATTTTCAATGATTGCCCATTGAAACATCGTTTCATAACATTCATTATGGATGATATCCGGGGGGAGCTTACTTACTTTGAACGGAGTGTCGCAGAATCTATCCCATGAGCGATCACACGAATGTAAATAGTCCGCCATCTCTCTAAACCTAACATCGAAAGTAGCATCCCGGAATCTTATGATTTGAATATCTCCATTAACCATTTAACCCCCCATTTTCTTCTCAATAAACAGGTCATGGCTCTTATGGGCGGAACATCCCCCATTACTTTGAGTGATATTCTAAGTGCTCCCCCTGACTTAGGGGAAAGAAGTTGAGACCTCCGCATGGTGGCACAAGCAAACTCCTCCCTCTCTGAGGGTTGCACAAACTGAAGTCTTCTCAGATCCCCAGAATCAGGAGTAGACCACTTCCAGTTGTCTATCATTCCTTGGTCAAAAGCCTCTTTCTTACTACCCCCTTCCTTATATAGCTCCTACCCCTAGGTTGCTTCCAAGACTCTCTGAATAGATTCCTTTTTCTTTCCAAGTTCTTTTCAAACTCTTCATTTCTTCTGAAGTGTCTCCAAAGCGCAGCTGCGCCTTCCATCGAGAAGGAGTAAGAGAATTACCTCCTTAAAGTTTAGCAACACACAAACCAATACTACCCAAGGAGGAATTGAGGTGGGTGTAAAAAACCCAGGCGTGGTCTATGCCATCTTTTATGATTGTGGTTTATGCCATCTTTCTCCGGGGAAAACCCTGCTCTTGGGTTAATTCCTACCTTGCTTTTCTATAGTTTGTGTTTCTAAACCCTAAGTTTGTGACCCTCTCTTCAGAGCGTCTTTAGCTAATATTTGTATTTGGAGACTAATAGGGAGACACAACCAACCAAAACAAGCAAAATATAAATCTAAATGGAAGAGAACAAATATTAAAAAAAAGAAAAAATATCTGGATTTCCACATGCCAGCTACAGAATTTCCACTTCAGTCTCTCCAGTCAGCTCGCAAAAGCAGAAAGAAAGCAGTTCAAGACACAATCTGTAAGCCAGCAGTAGAATCACAAACAACAGCAACTGAAACACCGAAACCATCGCAGTTCAAGAAACAATGCATTCTGAAATGCAAGAATGCGAGCCAAATCCAGATATTCAGTTCATATTCAGTTAGTCTTCAGTCCGAGGATCATAATTCTATTGTGAGCAGATCGAAAACCAAGAAGTAGATCGCGAGCATAAGTAACTAACAGCCAAGAACAAGCCTTAACACCAGCCAATATTTCGCAAATCTCAGAACCAAACGCGAGTAGTAATCGCGAGCAGTCAACGACAAGCAAGAAATTCCGCGAGCAGATCGCGTGGGAATCGCACAAACAGTTTCTGAAAAATGCTCATGCAAATCGCAACCGTTCTTCTCAGAAATCGCAGATAAAATTGTGGGGAAAATCCAATAGCACTGAATCAAAATCAAGAAAAAATCTCGCAAGCAGATCACGTCAGAATCGCAAGCCCTCCGAATCAATCACGATTATCAGTCAATCGCGAGCAAACTTCTCACGAGCAGACGAGCAAATCGCACAGAGAAAAACTCTTCAATCGTTGTTACACAAGGAAGATACTACCCTCCACCTACTTTAACAATATTTGAATGGCATTGCAAGTTGCAACATTGCATTAACAATGTTTGCAAAGTTGTGAAGGCAATCCCTCTGAATTCAAAGAAAAAATGTGAATGGAATTTGCATCTGGGACAAGGGTTTCACAAACCTGATTCTGATAATTATAAGAGAATGATATTGTTCGGTTTCTCTCCATATAAATATGGATATGACGCAATGTTTAAAAACCGGCGGTTAACCGGCTGACCGGTAGAATTTCACTAACCGGTTAGTTGGGACGGGTAAATGGGTCGATGGGGCGGGTCTGACCCGTACCCGACCCGGTTACCCGTCCCTGTTACCCGTCTTATGTTTAATTTATTAACTTATGGGCTTTATTTAATAAAGCCCATTATGTTTAATTTATTAAAGCCTCATTTGAAACCCTATAAGTTCATTTAATAAAGCCTCAAAGAATAAGTTTAAATCTTATTCTTTGCAACCCTAGCCGTTGCCTCCTTCTTCCTTATAATTCTTTTTCTCCTCCACTCTCCTCCATTCACATCTCCTCCACTCTCCACCATTAGAAGTTTCTGTTTATGATATTTTGAATGACTATATTGTTTATGATATTTTTATTTATATAAACAGGGATATAAACAGGGATATAAACATGGATATAAACATGGAATAGATAGATATATAAGTATATAAATAATTTCTGTTTTTTTAAAAAAAATTACCAAAATACCCCTACCGGTTAAATTACCAAAATTACCAAAAAAATTACCAAAATTACCAAAATTCCAGAACCGGTTACCGGTTAACCGGTTTTTAAACCTTGGTATGACGTAGTTTATAGAGAATGTTGGGAGTGAATGTTTAAATGATACAACATATTAATAACACTGGTTTCAAAAAAGATAAAAACAAAAAAACAAATTTTTTATCTGCACTTCATAGCATGCTGACAAAAAAAAGAAATCCAATATTCCATGAGTATCGATAAAATAAAAGAAATATGTGAATCCTCAAATTATAAGTGCCATTCATCGAAAATGTAGCCTTAAAAAGATGACGTACAAGATAGGACACATCCAACAGTCCCAGTTGTATTCTCTAATCCTCTATCTAGATAGGGGCACATTTAAACCATCTCTGAACTAATTAAAATAAGTGTCGCATACTCTTATGAACTCACTGCCACAAAACGAGTAGTTAAGGAATAAAGGTGGACAAGGGGAGGAGGGGGGTCATCTCCTTGTTTCTTTTTCTCCTACTTTCCCCTATTTTCTGGTGGATTACAGTTCTCTCATCAGCCACTGTCTGATTGAAGATCTTATTGATCTTCAATCCAATAGACAACTTGAATAGCAGCCATCATCAGATTGCTCCTACGTCAAGAGAATTTATTGCGACAGAAAGAAAAAAACCAAGAAAAAATCGGAAATTTATAGAATTCGGAAGAAAAAAAAAAAAATACAGGATAGTAATGGTATTGTGAATTGATATGACCTTATCGGTGACTTTGGAATCAATAGTTGAGGATCTAGAATCAATAGAAGCCTGAAGTTTCCGTAGATCAGAATCAAGAGCTAAGGCGCGCTGTCGTAAATCCTGATCATCAATCGAAGTCCGAGATAACAACGAGGCCATTGAATCCTGTAATCCTCTTGCTAGCTCCACAACTCTCCCCGTTTCCTCCACCAGCCTCGCCACATCCTCCCCTCCCACCAAGTCGGCACTGGGACCGTTATCCGCGACATCGGCGGTTCTATCCACCATTCTATCCACCACTTCCCTTTCCTCTCTCTCTCGGCTCTCACTACCAATCCGATTAGCCGATACCAAAAAAATCTATATCCGATAACGACATCTCAATATATATATGTATTACGATTTACGGAGCCACGGAGGGGATGACGGACCCGACAAAGTGGGTTATTTTTATTTTCTACACATATTCTTATGATTTATTTATATTTAACAACTTGATAATCTCCAATTTTGAAATATAACCTCTTCTAACTTTAAGGTTCCCAAAAGTTTAGATAGGTAAAAGTTGAAGATTATATTCTCAAACAATATAGATGAAAAAAAGTTCTATCGTATTTTATGGAACTTCTCAAATAACAAACTACTATTATAGCAAAACAATCCAATTTCTAAGACAAAAATGACACATTTTGGAGACTAAAATCCAAGTTTTCTATTCGTCATCGCCGCTACTTTCAGATAGTTCTTCCTCCTCGTTATAGAGTACTGCGTCGACATCTTCATCGTTGTCACTTTCATTCGACGGTTCACTGGGCAAAATATTGTCTGCGTCCTTGTCACCGCCCGCTTTAGCGATCTGGAGCAATGTTAAAGATAAAAAACTATATGGTATGCAATCTTAAAAACAACAAATTTAGCATTACCTGTGCAGTAATAAGCTGAAGAGAACCAGACAGCCGAGAGAGAGAACCAACAGATAAAGATTTGAACCTTGTCATCTGCAACATATCAACATGAATGGTAGTTGATGATTTATCATGACAAAATATATGCACTACTGATACCAGGTGATTTATCATGTATTCAGTCATTATAAAAACACTTTATGTTATAACAACAAAAATAATACAGACAATATCAAGTTCAAAACTAACTAGATATTTCATCAGGGAAATTTCTCAAATCTATAGCTTCTTTAAAGTCGCTCTGATTTTTATGTAAAATATGAAATAATGGCGATGGTTTAAAAAAAAAAAGAGAAAATTTCAAGAACAAATGACCCTCAGAGCTGAAACACAAGAACTGAAACAAATTGATCGCAAAGTTGCGAAGTTTTACCTTGTGCAATCCCTCCAAAATTTGTTTTGATGCCTTTTGAGACATGATAGAATAGTTGTGATGAATTAAAATGTGGCATATCCATGGAACAACCTTCTCCTCACTAACTGATCTGTTCAAGCAAAATAGCAATTATTTACTTCTGCACTAACTTTTATCACTGTTGAATTACAATCAGAATTCCAAATGATCAATGGTTTTTCTAACATGAAACTAAATAATACGGTATCATAACTAAACTAAATATCTTACACATACAAAAATATTTAAAAAATTTACATTTTGAGCAACATGTAATTGTTAAAAATTTGCTGAAACTTTTTTTTCAAATGGTAGATTGTTTTATATTTGATTTTGACCCCGTCATGTGATTAAGGACTGATTATCAAAACATTATCAACAACAAAATTCACATACCTCATTTTCCACATTATGACTAATCCAGCAAAAAGCCTGAAGGCATCCCCATGGAACAACGACAACAATGTTTCCCGATTCTGATAGATAATGTTCAACTTTCATTAGAGCATAACAATGATCGAGTAAATAAAAGGTATTTTTAGGAGAGACACAATAATACGAAACTTATTCTGATTTCTGAAGAAAATAGGGCACAGTTAACTTACGATCCTAGAATCAACCCATAAGCTATAATAGCACTTCTCAAGTGGTTTTATGGTACTGAAGTTTGCATTACATCATGAGTTCTGTTCATGATGGTTACCTACCCATTTTAAATTAACCTGGTGATATAGTAGATGGGTTCTAGTGTCACTTGGAGGTTTTACCCTTCTAACGAAATGAAAATTCGTGTATTTGCAAAAAATATGATCCTAGTAATCTAGAATCATTTGCTCGTAGTATTTCACAAGCTACAAAAATGTATGGTTCAATGATAACAACAAAATACAAAAGCACTAGTTTTAAAGATCAACAAACCTTGTTTATCTGTGGTGCATTAGTACTAACGAACGAGCTTGCATTCTTGAAAATGGTAGGATCAAAATTAGCCGTAGAGAGAACTTGAACACAATATTCTGAACTGATCAAATCTTCTCTAGCAAGAATTCCTGCTGATTTCAATTTCTCCTCCAAATTTATACTAACATATTGCTCTTCAAATATTCCATGCACTACATGAATTCAGATAAAAATAAACATATACATTTAAGAAAAAAACATCTGATAAGTTAGCTTGTGATGAAAAATAGTTTCTCATTGTCAAAATACTGTATAAAAATTTTAGGCAAAAAAAATTCCACCTTTCCCCACAGATTGAGTTTGGTTGCTTTCTTTCACATCAGTCAACTCGTGATCAAAATCTGCTACAATATGTGACTTGCTGTGCTTTCTCTTCTTCGTACCTTTTTTATTATGTATCATTGTTGGAAGTGGGATAGTGGCATCTTCAGCATTTGCATGATCTAGTACAGTCACTGTGAAAAAATAGACAAAAAAAGGAAAGTTTAAAGTTCAATGTATATCTAAAACTCTTATTGAAAAATTGAAGTTATAGATATTGTATGAATGGTCAATCTAAAATAAGAAAAACTGAAAAAGAAATTGAGGTTCATGTACACAGCAAAGAAAGCTATCAGAGAACGATTCTTTGACTAAAAAATAACCATTTTACAGTTAGTGTCATTAATCGTACTTGAAAGTTGAATATGACATTAAATGTGAATATGCCTCACTGTCTCATGAAAAAAAAATGAAACAAACCTCGGGTTTTAGATGCCTGATCTTTGTTAGAGCCATCAAGATGGATTTCTGGCAAGAATGTACTTTCCTGAGAGCTACTTATGTTCACATCTATCCCATATTGCACTGTCAATTTTTCAAAAGATGGTTTTACTATTGAACCGCATGCAACTAACACAACTCCAGAGGCTTGATTCCCAATGCTCTGAATTTTTCCAGAGTATATTGTGGGCATATATCCCTTGTTCCTCAACGTAGCATGCATAAATGAAACAGAGATCTTTGTTGCCTTACAATTGCGCATATCTTCAATACTTTTCCCATGCCAAAAATAACAAAGACCAATCTCTGATATTGCTAGCACATATAAACCAGTATCCTTGCTATCCATGCTTTCAGAACCCTTGCAGTTTAAAGAGACCGCTGGATTTTCCATTGGAAGGGGACAACAAGTGGAGTGGTTTGCACTCCTGTCTATTTTCCAGAATAATACAAATCTCTCACCAACACCAGAAGAGAGGATAAATTTTCCATCCTCACTGAAGGTTACACAACGAACACCTACCTGTACAACAGTACAATGAATACATTAGTAAACACACAAGTCACATTGATACATACGATTAGGATTAAAAAAAAGTCCAAATTCGACGAACTGTTCGGATTCCATTCGTTAAGATTCGGGTTCGGTACTTTGGTTAGCTAAACGAAGCGAATCCGAACCTCAAATTAGATTTGATAAGTTAAACGAACTGAACCCAAACCTTGGTTGAGGTTTGACGAACAGTTTGGTTAGTTTAATATTTTTATTATTTTTATTTATACTATAGACTAAATAGTAAATACTTAATTTTATATTTTATCCTAACTCTATTGCAATTTACCTACTATTTTATCTTAATCTATATTATAAACTAATTCTATATTTTCATAACTTATATAAATATTTTGCAATTGATCTTTTATTAAGTATATAATTATATATTAGTTTTTTAAACGAACCGAACTTTAGGTATAATTATATATTAGTTTGCTTCGTTTAACTTGACGAACATTTAACGAACGAACCAAACCTATTAAATTTTAAACGAACCGAACCCGAACAGTTCAGCTAACTAAACAAACCAAACCCAAATTTAGGCTCGTTTAGTTAGTTACACCGAACCGAATACTTTGGTGTTCAGTTCGTTAGGCTCGATTAACATCCCTACATATGATAATAAAGAAATCAAAAGATAACATAATACAATCAATATGAAAGTACAAACATGAGAGAAAATGGGAAACAATAGAAAATTGTACTCACTTTATGACCAGTGAACTTTTGGATTTTTTTATTATTTGAATTGAAAACCTTCAGTTGAGCAGATGCAATGACAAACATATTTCCATCTAGAACAGAATGGTGAAGATAAATAATCAATAAGTATTGAATAACGATAACAAAAGTTAGTGTAGGAATCACTATCGATACATTAAAAGTTATACCCCTTACAAATAACAAACTTCTACGTGAGAAACAGAGGATAATTGTCCACAAAAGGTAAAAAACATCATTTGCATTTTGATTTGTCGATAAGAAAAACTATCATTTGCACATGGAAGTGCATGCTTAGCTGGCATATAAAATCCTTGAAGTACAATACATAGACGAAGTTCTGAAAATGAAAAGTATTATTACCTGGAGAGACTGCCAATGAAGATATAGCCTTGGTGGATGCTTGGAAATTCCGTAACGAAACTCCAGTTTTTAAATTAATCTGGCATACCATACCATCTATGCCCGTGGTATATACATGTGCATCATGTTCTGAGAAAGAAATGGCGGTAACACCACTGGCATAAGAAACATATAACTGAATTCAGAGTTGGCGAAAAATAATATAGAAGAAATTGTTATGAGAGTGCGGCAAATTAATGAGCTAAGTATAGTTCTAGCTAAGGGATGGTTTAGTCCAGTTCAAAAATAAAATGAGTGTTTAACTAAATCATATGCATAACACCTTATCGTATTTTATACGACGGTGCACAATGATTTTATAATCATAACACCAAAGTTAAAAGCTTAAAACGTAGATATTCTTATCATCTCAGAATGGAATGGTCATTAAGTGACAAAAACTCACCCTGGATGGCAATCACTGAACTTCCACTTCAGCTGACCGGAAGATACATCCAAGGACAATACATCACCACCACCTGTACCCAACACCAACAGTAAATGTCCTGACTTTCTTTTATTCTGTACAATAAAAAACACAACCCATCAAGAAATGACTATTAAAATCAGCACATGATATTGATTTAGGGTTCATTTGAATGAAAGAAAGAAAATACCTTCTTTCCCAAATGTGCCCAATGCATACAGGTGTAATCAAGAGAAAGATACTTGCTTTCATGCTTTGATTCCATAATACCACCACCAGCATTATCTGTTGACAAATTCACAAACTCCATCTGCAAACGCCCTGTCAACGTGTTCCATATCTATGGAAATAAAAGGATTACATAATAACATCAGTTAAAAATGGGTTTTATGATACAAGAAATTGTTACAAAATAGATAAGGAAACAGTGACCTTAACACGTCCGTCGCCTGAAGAAATGGCGTAGAACTCCGATGTAGGACTGAAGGAAGTGAGGAGATCTTTGATGTTCGAAGATGCCATTATCCGTAATGATTATAAAAACCTTAATTAACACTGGTACAGGATTTCAACATTTATATGATGATCAGTAGTTCTTAGAGAGGAGATGACCGGCGACTGGAGTTAAAGATGGCGGCGGCGGCTGCTTAGAGTTGGATGTTGGAGACGGAAATACGAATTAGGTTGGGAAGAATTGGCCGTTGAGTTATTTGGGTATTGGGTTATTTCTATTTTTATATTTTATGTTTTTAATAATTAGTATATAGGATTATAGTTATAGGTTTATAATTTTAGGACATTATAAAAACAAAACCAGGGTGTTCAGGGCGGGTTTGGCTAAGGGGAAAAGATAAACCGGGACATAGGAGTGGTGATACTGTATTCGAGACTTGATTACGACACCAGCAATCAGAGATTGAGATAGCCCAGAATAGATGGTGAATACCTGTATAGGCAATAGGAGGGGAGGCCCTAGTCGACTTTATGAGAAAATCGACCCCTGTAGGCCGACTTTTACAGAGTCGACTTCTAAGAAAGTCGAGGGAAAAAGTCGACTCTGAGGAAGTCGACCTGGAGCCAGATCTGGGCAGTTAAGCAGTTAGAATCCTAATGACCAGATTACCCCATAAGGACCCTATAAATAGAGGTCACTCTCATTCATTAGGGTTAGGTTGATTCGAGTGAGAGAGAACCCCTGTCAGAGTGAGCCTGAGCGACTGAGGTGTCCGAGCTATTTCCGACGAAGTTTCTGGCCCAACGTTTGTTCGAAGCGTCGTCCGAGCACTAATCGGGAACCACCCTTATCAATTGACGTCGTCTGTGGTTCAAAGATACTCACAAAAAAGAAAAGTTGGTCGACTTTTTCGAGAAGTCACGGCCAAATCAGCTTCTAACAACTCGCCCTCAGCCCCTCAACTCGACTTTCTCGGGAGGTTCGACTCCCATGATCGACTTTTGGACCAGCTCAGCTCGACTTCCTCGGGAGGATCGACTTTCTACTAGCTCAGCTCGGCTTCCTCAGGAGGATCGACTCCCAGGGTCGACTTTCCTGCTAGTTCAGCTCGACTTCCTCGGGAGGATATATCGACTCCAGGGTCGACTTTCCTGCCAGATAAGCTCGACTTCCTCGGGAGGATATATCGACTCCCAAGATCAACTTTCCTGCCAGATAAGCTCGACTTCCTCGGGAGGATATATCGACTCCCAAGATCGACTTTCTGCTAGTCCGCACACAGGTCCCAGGGTCGACTTTTTGACAGTCGACTTTTTCTCATGTCGACCTCTCCTCAAGTCGACCACTTTAGCTCGATTTCCTCCCAGACCAACTTTTTCACAAAAATGGTCACTATAAGAAATAACTCGCACGCAGGGGAAAGTACACCAAGATCAGTCCAGCGGGATGGTCAACCTGAAAATCCTGGAGCTAAAAAGTTATCGCCAAGACAAAGAAAAACACTGGGCCAACCAAAGGCTAAGGAGGAAATCAAGAACAGGCACCACATATACCTATTACTGTGGAAAACCAGAATCCATTGCAAATAGTAGCCCAGACCATTATCCAAGCATGGGGTCAGCAGCAGGAGGAACAACAACAACAAGTTCCCGAGCAACCCCAAAGGGTCCAAAACGTTAGAGACCCAACTTGTCCTACTAACAGTCATCATTCCATGGTGTAAATTTCGGTTGAAGAACTGGTAAGCATGAAAGAAATTATAGCTCGAATGGCAGAAAGACTAAAAGCAGTCGAGAACACGCACATGACTCGCACAATACAACATTCGAGAGGTCAGACTTCAGCACGGTCTTCTGGACAAGTTTCAGAAAAACAAGAAAAACAGAAGGCTAGCTGTCACACTGCACAGTCAAAATCCCTCCCACCGAAAAGTTAAGGGGGAGAAGTCAAAACCCATATCAAATCCTATATTCCACACGGACCCACAATAGAGGGAACCGGAGATTCATAAGATACGATAGCCAACCTTGTTCGAAGGCATGGAACCCTTGGACAACTCGTTAATGGTAAAACCTGCACCGCTAGGTTTCAGACTACCAAAGCTGCCAGAGTATGATGGGAAGCTAGACCCCATAGACCATATTAATATGTTCAGGGGGGCAATGCAATGGGTGACAGAAAGAGATGATATGTTATGTACAGATTTTCCAGAAACCTTGAGGGGGTCCACATATAGATGGTTCGCAGATTTACCAGCCAGAAGCATTATAAATTTCTCTGACTTTAAAAAGAAATTTCTGGCTCAACACTGTGGTAACGTAAGAGTTAAGAAGGGAACATATTCATTATTTTCAGTAAAACAGAATAATGACACCCTCAGAAATTACACAAACAGGTTCACTGAGGCAATGCAAAAGGTTTCCAACCTCAACACAACTATCGCAATTTATGCATACTCAAGGGGTTTGGACATGAATAGCCCTCTAGCAATTGAGTTGAACATAAATACTGTAAATTGCATAGAGGATTTATCAGTCAAGGCTCTGAAATACAAGAATATTTCAAAAAGAGAGTCATCATGGAAATCAAGGCACGATACAGAGTCTATCAAACAGAAGAGGAATCTAGAAAATCAAAGTTCCAAAAGTTTAACGATCCTTTTAACACCTCCCGGCAAGAGATATACGGTAGGGAAAAAGGAAGGATGAGGTTCCCGGAACCCATCCCCTTAGACCCTGCCACAAAAGAGGCACGTATCAAAGGCCAGAGGTACTGTGAGTTCCACAAAGACTACAGACACGTGACCAATACTTGTAGAGAGTTAGGTACCTTTTTGGAAACTCAGGCAAAAGCCGGGAAGTTAAAAGGATATGTGGCAGAGATCCACGAGAAAACAAAGCAGGGTTGTAAACCCCCAAGGAACAAAGGGAAGCGAGAACGCTGAATGAGTCCATATGACAACTCCAATGATAACCAAAAGAGGAGTGTCATCAATGTAATCTTCGGAGGAGGGTTAGTAGGGCAAAGCAGAAGCTATACAAGAAAAGTCCTACACACTACTACACAACCAGAGAGGAATCAGAAGAAAAGAGCAAACCCACAGGAGGATGTGTTGGCTTTTCGGAAGAGGATCTGGATAGTATAGCAAACCCTCACGAAGATCCGCTAGTAATCCAGATAGACATAGAAGCAGATCTAACTTTGACCAAAGTAATGGTAGATAATGGAAGCTCAGTGGATGTCTTGTATCTGACAGCCTTTGAAAAAATAGGGTTCAAAAAAGAACAACTGACACTATCTAAAGAAGCAATTTATAGTTTCACAAACACTAAAGCCCCAGTAGTATGAACAATTGACTTAGAAATATCTTTGGGCGAGAGAAAAGGAAAAGTTTCTAGAACAACACACTTTATTATGGCAGATATTAACTCTCCGTTTAATGGAATCCTAAGAAGACCCAGTATACACAGCTTCAAAGCAGTGCCCTCATCCTATCATCAGACCTTCAGGTATTTGAGGAAAGATGGAAAAATGACAACTGTAAAAGGAGCGCAAAGGGACTCAAGAGATCCTATAGAAAGGAAACAAAAATGGCCAAACCACAACTTTGTTCATCCGAGAAAGGGAGGACAAGGAGGAAATGGCTCTGATGGGCCAAATTAAAGAGGTTGCATTAGCAAGAGGAGGAAAAAATTTAATAGGTACGTCTATTACCTTAGAATTAAAAGTCTCCCTAGTAAAATTATTGAATACTCATGAGGTCTCGTTTGTATGGGAGGATATAGCCCTGTCAATCGAACGAATTCGAACCGGATACCCCTGTATCCGAATTCGAATTCGATTAGTATCCAGATAATCCGAATTCGTCCGATTAGTATTCGAATTTTAAATTCCGTATCCGAATTCGAATTCGATTAAAAATATCCGAATCCGAATTCGATTCGAATAACATTTATAAAAAACCCAAAAATAATATTTTTTTTGTTAAAAAAACCGTGTAATATTAAAAAACACTGTAATATTAAAAAAACCTTATAACCTAACAATTTAACATATAAAAACCACAACAAAAAGATTCACCAAGGAATAACACCATGGAAATATGTAAAACCAGTACATGTACATGGAAATAACAACAAAAAGATTCACAAGGCAATAATCACAACTTTAGATAGTAGTTCACTAGTTCGTAAAAAAACATATATTCAAAATGAGTTGGAGTCAAGCATATATACTACTCAGCGTGAGAAAAAAAAAATCAAAGTGAGATTCTCATGCGTGAAAGGAAGATGAAAGAAAAATGAGAAAGCTTACCCGTTACTAAGATGAGAATAAGCAAACCCTAGCTACTCTTAAGAAAGGGGGGAATGGGAAATATGAAATAACAAAATAAGAATGGTTTATTAGGGATTTGATATTTTTATTATTTGAGAATGATTTATTGTTGTTTAATATTTATTGCTAATATGGTCTAAGATATTTAATATTTACATATAGATTATATTACAATATTATATTAGAAAAGTTAAAATTATTATATATTTAATATTTATTCGAATTCGGATAATTATCGAATTCGATTAGAGGTATCCGAATTCGATTAGTGTCGGATAGTATTTTCAGTATCCGAATTCGTATCCGAATTCGATTATCCGAATTCGTATCCGAATTCGATTATCCGAATTCGTTTAGGCCTAAACGAATTCGAAATCGAATTCGAATTCGGATTTCGGATATCCATTGACAGGCTTAGGGAGGAAGAGGCACCCTCACATGTACAACGAACAATAGCGTGCCATAGTTAAACATCGACCTTGGCTTCACTCCAGTTCGACAAAAGCGAAGGATACTCGTAGCTGAAAGAAAGGAAGCAGCACGAACAGAAATAGAGAAGTTGGTCAGCGCAAGGCACATACGCGAGGTCAAGTACCCACAATGGTTAGCCAACCCGATGATGGTGAAGAAATCCAACGGGAAATGGCGAATGTGTGTGGATTTCACTGACCTTAATAAGGCATGCTCGAGAGACAGTTATTCGTTTCCCTCAATTGACAGATTGGTATATGAAGCTTTTGGAAATAAACTACTATTAATGATGGATGCTCACTCAAGTTATAACCAAATACTCATGAAAGAGGAGGATGAGAAGGCTACATCATTTATCACGGAATGGGGGACTTTCTGCTATAGGATTATGCCATTCGGGCTACGAAATGCAGGCGCAACCTTTCAAAAGCTCATGGACAAGGTATTCGAAGAGCAGGAGGGAAGAAACGTCTTGGCATATATATGTAGACGATATTTTGGTAAAATCAAGGTACGCGAAGGATCACCTAGAGGATCTACGAGAAACGTTGGAAACCTGAAAAGGTACAGAATGAAGCTTAATCCGTCCAAATGCAACTTTGGGGTTCATGGAAATTCTTAGGATTCTATGTGGGCCAGAAGGGAATAAAACCTAACCCGGAGAAAGTAACGTACTGCAATTTTGAAGTCTAAGTCACCACGAACTATCAGGGAAGTACAAAAACTCAATGGGAAGATCAACGTCTTAAGAAGATTTATATCCAAAGAGGCAGACAAGTGTAGACCCTTCTTCCAACTGCTAAAAAAAAGGTCAAAAGGGAGCGGTAACGTGGACTCCGGAATGCGAACATGCATTCGAACAGTTAAAGAAACACTTGATATCGTTGCCACATTTGGCCTCCCCTCAGACGGGTGAGGATTTATACGTTTAGTTGCATCAGAAGAAGCAATCAACGCGGTACTGATTTGTCAGAGAGATAGTGAACAGATACCTATCTATTATCACTCCAAGAGGCTGCAAGAGGCAGAGACCCGGTATCCTCCAATTGAGAAAATCGTTCTCGCCGTTGTACACACAGCACGAAGATTTCGAGAATATTTTCTGGCACACACGATCAAGGTCTTAACTGAACATCCACTACGAAGGATCATTCACAGACCAGACACATCTGACAAACTCACGAAGTGGGCCCTGAAGCTGAGTGAGTTTGATGTCGATTTTATTTCAGCTACAACCATCAAAGGACAAGCCATTGCAGATTTCATAGTAGATATAACACAAGGCAATGAGAACTCTCCTTGGGTAGTGGAAGTCGACGACTCGAGCTGCAGCACAGGTGCCGGAATAGGGGTCAAGATAATAACTCCAGACCAGAAAATATACGAACACTCGGTAAGAGTTTTCCCCCAACTTGCTTTTGGTTGATGCGATCAATCGCACCATCGGGGTAAAGCGTTGTATACTCTGTGTAAAACAATAAAGAGGTTAGTAAGATAAGAAGTATGCGTAGAAAGAAATAAAAGTGTTATTAACCTTTACTAGTGAACGTATCCTTGTTAGCTTCATAAAGATAGACAGGTTTAGGATACACTCTACTCAACGACTTGACCTGTTCAAGCTCCTCAGTACTGAGAATGGGTTTAAGAACAGAGGTACAATGCTTGGCCAATACAGGTGATAGCATAGTGTACGGGCGCAAGCGAGCGTCGACAAAAATAAACTCATTTTTCCTTCTCCTCGTAGGAGGGTCGCGAAGGAGGGAAGAGTGAGAAGAAGTTGCCTGACTCGAACAAGAAATAAGAGTTTCGGAGTGGGAGGCAGCAGAAAAAGTAAAATAATGAAAAAACAGATTACCAGAAGGCTTGATGTGTAAATCCCGAAGGACATTTTGAAAACCGTGAGCATAGAAAAAGAAAGCGACACCTAGTTGAGATATACATATATACGTCAGCCACTCTTAAAATCTCACTAATAAAACGTGGGATAGGGAGAATAAGGAAATTGGTGAAATAATATTTAGGGAGTGCAACCATATAATAAGGCACTACATCGCCCGTAAACTCGTCAGGATGGAGCCAATAAACCCTCTCCCTTAACTCAAGGCTCATCAGGAGCTTAATCGAGGCCTTTTTCGACAACCGGTTTGTAGAAACACGGTTCTCGAGCTTGGGGTTATTAGAGTATAACTGTTTAGGATAACAGTTATAATAACTAAATATCAAAATGTAATATAAATAGATAACTATACATACGATGTAATGACAACAAAATACAATACAATCAACCATTTGAGTGTAATTGTAATATGGTATCAGTTAGCTAGGCGATCGTTGGGAAATTTCTTGACGATTTCCAGACGTTCTTGATTTGTTACTTCCGCCGCTGGAATCGCGATCTACTACTTCCGCCGCTGGAATCGCAATCCGCGTTCTTCCGCAAAACGCAACAGATCTTCCGCGATCTTCTTCCGTAGCAATCCACTACTTCTGTTCTTCTATAGATTCCGACCTCCGACTGCAAAATCGCAATCGCAATCTGCAAGATCGAGTCTTCCGTTCAGACTTCCGACTGCAAATCGCAACAGACATCCGACTGCAATCTGCAAGGTATCTTCCGTTCTTCCGTGTTCTTCCTCCGACAGCAATTGCAATCCGAGTTCAGACTGCAGTTCTTCCGTCATTTGATTTCGCGTCCTCCGCTACTTCCGCAATTTCGCGATTTCAGAATACTGACTTCCGCAAATACTTCTGCGATCAATTTTTCAATCAGACTGCTTCCGCAATTTACGCAATCAGACTGCTTCTGCGATCGAATACTTACTTCCGCAATTTCCGCAAATACTGCTTCTTGTAATCAGACTGCTTCCGGCTTCTGACTTCTTCCGTCTTCCGATTTCAGACTGCCGACTTCCGATTCAACTTCTGATTTTATTTTTCCAAGTCTTTCGCGATTCAACTTGCGATTTCATACTCCCGCAACAGACTTTGACTTCTCAGTGCTGCAAATAATGAATACTGCAATTGTTCCAGGAATAGCTCCGTTCAAACCCGTCAAGATCAAGTACCACCAGGCCGAAAAACTCACCAACGATAACTTCTTCACATTGCAGGCACAAATCAAAACTCTTCTAAAGGGATATGATCTCCTGTCATACGTGGATGGATCGATCGTGCTGGATAATGATCCAAAAATTCAGCAAGATCAATTGCTTTTGGGGTGGATCTTCTCCACACTTCACACCGACGTCTTAGCACAAATCGCAAGCGTCGAAACTTCTGCTGAGGCTTGGAAACAGCTGCAAGAGTTGCATGCATCATCTTTAGGGTCAAGGGTGTTGCAGATCCGGCAACAACTTCAAACAATAAAAAAGGGTGATCTCTTAATCGATGCCTATTTAACCAAAATCACAAGGTTAGTGGATACCTTGAGGACTGCTGGAGTAAGTGTTTCAATAGGAGAAGTCATATTGTATATTCTTGGGGGATTGGATACTGACTATGAAGCTATAGTTTCCGTAATTTCATCTCAATTAGAGACAATGAATCTGCCAACGGTACGCACACTTCTAACAAATCAGAAAATTCGAAACTCAAAGGTTAGGAACTCTTAATCAGCTTTTTCAATTAATGCAATCAATCATAATTCTAAACGAGATCGAGAGACGAGATCGGTATGTCAAATATGTGGCAAACGTGGACATATCGCAATTGCCTGTCACAACAGGTACAACGAATCTCTTTATCCTACACCTTCGGAGCATAGAGCGCGCCAGGAGGCTCAGATGAACAAAACTATGCAAAAGGAAACTCCGACAAAAATTAATGCACTCTGGAATCCAGATTCTGCAGCTACGGGGCATGTCTCAGGTAATCATCAGTATGTTCATCTACATAAGTCTTTTTCGAACCATTCGGGTATAGTGCTTGCAGATGGTGCAGCAGTGCCAGTTGAAGGAGTTGGAGATTCAATCTTCTCCAAAAATAATCATAATATTCATGTTAATGATATTTCTGTGGTTCCATCGGTAGCAAGAAATTTACCATCAGTCTACAAGCTTTGCAATGACAACAATTTCGGAATATGGTTTGACAAATCATGTGTATGTCTATTGGACTTGCAGACTGAAGAATTAGTAGCAAAAGGCAGAGCGGTGAATGGAATGTACGAGCTAAATCTGGACAATCCGAGAGCGACAACGGAGGTCAACAGGATAAAATCCGTCTCGATGGATTTGTGGCATTATCGCTTAGGCCATATTTCATCAAAAACAACTTTGGACATTGTTAAACTTTTTAAACTTCCTATGAATTCAGTAAATAAAGATCTTAATTGTCGCTCATGTGTAATGGCCAAACATCATCGTCTTCCCTCATATACACGACCGAAAAATTCTGCATCAAATCTGTTAGATATTGTTTATGCAGATCTTTGGGGACCGACCGATACCTTCTACGAACGGACATTTTTATTTCATTAATTTTGTGGATGTATTCTCCAAGCATAATTGGTTATTTCCTCTAATAGCAAAATCTGATGCATTAAAAGTGTTTAAATTGTTCAAAGTGTTTGTTGAAAATCAAATAGATAGGAAGATAAAAGCTCTACAAACAGACAATGGAGGCGAATTCCTGTCATTCAAGGGATACCTAGAAGAATGTGGCATTGAGCATCGTCGTTCATGTCCATATGCTCATACACAGATGGGAACTGTAGAAAGACGCCACAGACATATCGTAGATATCGGTCTTGCCTTACTTCATCACGGAAACATTCCTCTCAGATTCTGGCATCATGCATTTACTACAACAAGCTTTCTCTACAATCGAACTCCGACTACTTCACTTGCCGGTGACTCACCCTTTAAGGTTTGGTTCGGTGAAACTCCAAGTTATTCGGATCTTCGGGTATTCGGATGTCTCGTTTACCCAAATTTACGCCCACTTCGCAAAAATAAATTCAGTTACAGATCGGACCCTCACATTTTCTTAGGCTACCCACAAAACCATCGGGGGCATTTGTGTTAAAACCGAAGATAGATAAATTTATTATTTCAAGGGACTGTGTATTTTTTGAAACAGATTTTAGCCAAAATAAACAACTACTAGAATCGTAAGAATCCATGTCATCAGGATTTTTCAATTCAAGCATTCCTGGTCCATTAACATCATCTCAAGTTGACCCAATAGATGCAGACTCAAGGCAGCATGATACAATGTCAGACTCTATCACAGAAGATGAATCTGATGATCAAGGCTTTGGTCAACATATCGTATCACCTTCTGGTCAACCATCAGGGACAGTAACAAATGTTTCCGAAAATCCATTACAAAATCATCAGATGATAACAAGGGCAAGGAGTGGGATACGAAAACCAAATCCTAAATATATCTGCTATATATCAGCTACAGAACTTATGGTTCCTTTAGGGGTTACCAAGGCACTTGAAGACCCAGAGTAGGCGGATGCAATGAAGAAAGAATATGACGCATTAATTGAAAACAAAACCTGGGAACTACTAGAACAATCACCAAATCTTAACGTGCTAAGTTGCAAATGGGTTTTTCGTAACAAATTTAATCCGGATGGAACATTGGAAAGACGAAAGGCACGTCTGGTAGCAAATGGTTTACGTCAAAGAGACGGCGTAGATTACAATCAAACGTTCGCACCAGTAGTCAAACTGGTAACAGTCAGAATTGCACTAGCATTAGCAGTTAGCAAATGGTGGTCAACAATACAGTTAGATATCTCAAATGCATTTTTGCATGGGGTGCTCGATGAAGAAGTCTACATGCGCCAACCAACGGGATTTACTAATCCAAAATTTCCGGCACATATCTGCAAATTAATGAAATCAATCTATGGACTTAAACAATCTTCCCGAGCATGGTTCACCCGATTAAGGGATGTTGTGGTAGGACTAGGCTTCAAAGAAAGTGCATGTGATCACTCTCTGTTTATGTATGATATGGAAGCCGTATTTGTAATGTTTATCGTCTACGTTGACGATATCATTGTCACAGGATCATCTGAAGAATTTGTGGAAAATCTGGTTTTGAAACTTTCGGAACAATTCCCAGTACGAAATTTAGGGAAATTGAAACATTTTTTGGGGATTCATATAACACAGGATACGGATGGCTCGGTATATCTGACACAACATCAGTATGCTAAATCCATTCTGGAGAAAGTAGAGTTGGAAGACATAAAGCCAGCAGCAGTCCCGATGGATCCACGAGTAAAACTATATGAAGATGATCCACTTTTGACTTCACTAACGCTATTCCGACAAGTCATTGGGGGTCTACAATATTTAACTATCACCCGGCCAGATTTAGCATTTTCAGTCAATAAACTTGCACAATTCATGCAAGCCCCGACTCTGACACACTGGGGGGCCTTAAAACGTCTTCTAAGATATGTTTCAGGAACTTTGTTTCGCGGACTTCACATAACAAAATCCGATTCTATGTCCCTAACGGCATACTCCGATGCGGATTGGGGAGGCGACAAAACTGACAGTAGAAGTCAGGGGGCGTTTGTAGTATATCTTGGTACAAACGTCATCTCTTGGAGTTCACGAAAGCAAGCATCAGTCGCAAGATCAACTACGGAGGGCGAATACAACAGTGTAGCAGATGCAATTGCGGAACTTGAATGGATAAAGCAATTGCTATCAGAACTCAAGGTTATAGTTGAATCTGCATTGAGGGTCTGGTGCGATAATACAGGAGAAATCGCAATATCGAAGAATCCGTCACACCATATGAAATCAAAGCATTTCGCAATGCAGTATCACTTCATCCGGGAAAGAGTACGATCTAAGTCATTAGAGGTCAAATTCGTCGGTACGGCAGATCAGACAGCGGACCTGTTGACAAAACCGCTAGCCAATCAAGGATTTGAATCACTAGCTTCCAAGCTCACGGAAGAGCTCCCGCTTCACTTGAGGGAGCGTATTAGAGTATAACTGTTTAGGATAACTGTTATAATAACTAAATATCAAAATGTAATATAAATAGATAACTATACATACGATGTAATGACAACAAAATACAATACAATCAACCATTTGAGTGTAATTGTAATAGGGGTAACCAGTGTTCTCAGAAGAAATTGATATGATTGAACCACATTCCATCCCATATGGTTGTTTCCTCTCTTGAATAGGAACCCGATGATAATTATGGGGGCGGACAACAAACACACTCCATTTTATACGACTCCCGTCCGCCTCGTTATAAAAAGATGGAGCAGGACCCCCATTATCTTTATTAATTGGGCATGGAAAAGGGTAGGGGGTCCTAGACTTTTTAGCTTTCTCCGAAATGAACAGAAGGGGATTTGAAAGGATATCGTCCTGGGTCACCTCCGACGGCAATCTAATAGGAGAAATAGGTGAGACAGGGCTACGACAGATGACTACGTCAATATGAGTAGGCAGACGTTCATCTTGAGAGTCAAATTCATCTATGTTAACCTCTCCTTCAGACTTGGAGGAACTATAACTGCTGCTGGAATCTTCAGCCCGA
Source organism: Zostera marina (assembly GCA_001185155.1). Classification (NCBI taxonomy): domain Eukaryota; kingdom Viridiplantae; phylum Streptophyta; class Magnoliopsida; order Alismatales; family Zosteraceae; genus Zostera; species Zostera marina. Next base: position 756,026 of record LFYR01000729.1, read on the forward strand.
TCATTCCCATAATGGGAAGATTTAGGACTCTGATCACTAACAGAAAAGGAGGTAGATGCCTCGAAATCGTCAGAGTCTTCAGAATTTCTCTCGTTAGAAGGAGAGTCAGAGCCTACAAGAAAGGTTAATTAATAAAGAAGTCGACCCTGCCCCCAGGGAGAACTTCAGAGGAAGTTGACCAAAGGAATCGACAGAAAGAAGTCGAATCCACCATCCGAAAGGGAGGACTTATAAAAAGTTGGCGCAAAAGTCGACCCCAAGAGACGACTCTGAGATGTCAAACCCAAGATAAGGCATAGGTGACTCCAAGAGACTCGACTTCGAAAAGTCAGGCTCAAAGGAAGTCGACCCCCTTTTCATAGTGTAAGTCGAACCCTTACACTGGAAAACTCGAGGACCAGAGCGAGAAAGTCGAGCTAGAAAATCGGAGAATGCGGAAAAATGAAATGCTCAACCCCCGACTATTTATAGACAAAAGTCGAGAAGTTGAAACGTCGCGGGCCAGATAGGCCTATCGGCCTCGAAAACAAGCCCAGGCCAGGTCCAAAACACCGCATCTCGACATTCCAATCCTCCAGCTCGACATCATAAATCCAACGCTCGAAATTTCTATTCTCTCGCTCGACATCGTGATTTTAATATCGGTCGATGCTCGAGGGCTCGACATTTTGACTCAGTCAATAATGTGGCTCAACATCCGGACCGTAAGTTAGAAAATCACGGCACGAGATTTTGACATCGGTCGATACTCAAAGGCTCGATATTTTGAGAATGTGGCTCGACATCTGGACCGTAGGTTTGAAAATCACGGCGCGAGATTTTGACATCGGTCGATGCTCAAAGGCTCGACATTTTGAGAATGTGGCTCGACATCTGGACCGTAGGTTTGAAAATCACGGCGCGAGATTTTGACATCGGTCGATGCTCGAAGATTCGACATTTTGACAACGCGGTTTGACATTTGACCGTAGGTTTGAAAATCACGGCGCGAGATTTTAACATCGGTCGATACTCGAAGGCTCGACATTTTGAGAATGCGACTCGACATATGGACCGTAGGTTTGAAAATCTCGGCGTGAGATTTTGACATCGGTTGATGCTCGAAGGCTCGACATTTTGACAATGCGCGAGACCTAATACGACGAGAACGCCTCCGACGGTGACCACGTCCCGCAACCACAGCAGGTTCCCTAAGAGAAAGATCTCCGACAGACCACTCCTCGAACAAGGTTTCTCGAGCAGCCACAACAACACTCTGCCGCTCCAAAATAATCTGACAAAGTGTTGAAGCACTGAATCTGCTACCAGGGCTCGCGGTGGTGCGAGGTGATGCTGGAGGCTCTGGAGTCCACGACGCACGCTCTACGTCAAATACCTGCAAGTAGAAACTAGGCGATTCTAGTGAGAATCGGCGAGTTTCTTAGTGATGCTCTGGTGAGAGTGGAACTTGTGTTGTGCCTTTGAGTGTCCCCTTGGGACCCTTTTTATAGGGTCTCGGAGGGCGCGATCAAAGGCGGGCATCGCGCCTATTGCCATAGATGGGAGCATTTATGGTGTTGGCTGGCTGCGAGTAACGGTCTTAAGTCGGAGATTCAGGTATGGAAATCGCCTATTTAGGGCAAACTCGCCGAGTTTCCAGGGGCGAGATGTGCAGTCTACCATACTACCGATCTGGGCCCTAACTCAACGACTTATCCCTAAAGTCGGCGACTTGGTAGTCCAATCGCGACTTATGGGTTAATCTCGGCGATTTGGACGATGAACTTGTTCCGCACTGTGGGAGCTCTCCGGGGGTCCGGCGTAAAACGACGGAACCCTAGTTCTTGTTGAAAGGCGTTGCTGGGAGTGACTGCCATAATCAGGCATGTCTCATCAGTACTCCCCCCTGAAGAGAGCACAAGAAACATGCGTGTATCGCCAGTACCCTCCCCCCCCAACCAAGGTTCTGTGTGTGAGCCGAAGCGACAAGATGGGATCGAATCATTCCGCCCACAGTGACGTACTGATTCCGTATCCATTATGGCCTAAGCGACAAGAATGGATTGACTCTGTAGGGTCGAACCGACAGAATCGAGTTTCAGGCCAACGGAACTACCTGTTTATAGTCTAACCCTGATCAAGAGCGACTGCACTGTGTTTATCAAGGCCGGAGCGACAAGATTAATTCCGGCCGAAGCGACAGAACCTGATTCTGGCCGAAGCGATAGAACCGAGTTCTAGCCAAAGCGATAGAACTAATGTTTATAGTCCACCCTGATCAAGAGCGACTTTTATGTCCACAACGACGGTTACCCCCTCAAGGCCTAAAGCGGCAAGACGGGTTGAGACCATTAAGGCCAAAGCGACAGAATGATCTCTAGTCTATCAAGGCAAAAGCGGCAGGATAGATTGACTCACTATCAGAGTCTGATTCTGGCCGAAGCGACAGAATAATACATGCAAAAAAGAAAACATCCTGCAAAACAACTAGATTAGTCTAAAACGCATATTATTATTGACCAATTGAATTTACCGTGCGATTTTACCTCTTGTGATATTCTCCTTTTGCTCGAACCAATCCTTGGTAAATCTGGCCGAAGCGACAGATTTTACCGTGTTTATTTTGATGACTTCCGGCCGGAGCGTTGACAGAAGTGTCGGGAAAGCTTGTAATACTCCCCCCCTGAAATTTGACAATTTCCCGCCGAAGCGACAGAAATGTCGGGAGAGCTTGTGATACTCCCCCTCGAAATTCGACGATTTCCGGCGGGAGCGACAGAAATGTTGGGAGAGCTTGTGATACTCCCCCTCGAAATTCGATGATTTCCCACCGAAGCGACAGAAATGTCGGGAGAGCTTGTGATACTCTCCTTTTGATGCGCTGAAGGGAGCTTGTGATACTCCCCCCCCTAAGATGCTATGTGATATCCTAAGTCGGCGACTTAATGTCCTAACTCGGCGACTTGGCATCGGGGTGGTTTTGTGAGCAACTTAGAAGTTTGCCTACCTGGATCGGCGACAACTCGGCGATCCTTAATATGAGCTGGCGGATTTCTTAGAAAATCCTTGGGATCTTGGGAAATATTTGCAAATTTTCCAAATATGGAAGTTTCCCTTTCGTATCCCGTGATTTTTGCCCAAACTCGGCGAGTTTACGGGTAACTCGCCGAGTTTTGGAGATTTGAGAATCAATTAGCGATTTTCCTTCGCGTAATTTTTGGATTTTCCGAGGGAGTTTTGCAATTTGTCCAGGGTTTATAAATAGCGAATTGATTATTTTAATCCGCACATCATTTTCCCCAAATCGCCTAAACCCTAATCTTCCACCAAGTCGCCGAGTTTCTCTTAAATCGCCGACTTATGGCACACTTCCTCAGCTCACCATGTCGGAGACCGAAGCTCTGGTCGACGACATTCTAAACACCGATATTGACGAGTGTCTAACGGTGGCGCTCAACACCGTTGAGTCTCCGATCCCCTCGCCTACGTGCGGTGGGTCGGAGATTCCGGCTGTTGACGCACTGTCGGACGCTAGGTATTGTGCTACAGCACGCGAGTTGCTTGGGCTCACTCCCGAGCAATCGCCGAGTTCTAACAAGAAATCGGCGAGTTTGGGATGTGACTCCGAGGCTCAAGTCGTGGCCGAGCCTCCTGTTGAAGTGGGCGAGATTTCCCCGACTCTTGCTCCTAAATTGGCGAGTCCCCTTGAGAAGTCGTCGACTAAAGGCAAAAGTGGTGTCCCCATCTTCAAGAGACCTCGCCGAGTTATCAACCTGGGATCGGCGAGTTCTGAACAAACATCGGCGAGTTTGGCACCTAAATCGCCGACATTGCCCCAAAACTCGGGGGCTGATGTTGAAGAATACGTACCCCTTCAAGTCATGGTACCTGATGTTCCGGTCACCCATACTGAGGGGATGACCTTTACTAACCTGGGCAAGAGGCCGACTACTGAATCTGAGAGGCCTAGTAAGAAAAGAAAAAGGAAGCATCTGAAGCATGCGAAGAACTCTTCTCGCGAAGGTGGTGAGGGTAGTACCCCCATCCGAACCATTGTTTTTTTTTTGTGGGCCGCGTATCTATCGAATGCTGCTGTTGGGATGCAGTCATGTAATGATACGCTTCGATCCCAACAAGAATATGATAAGCTTGATGACAAGTATCAAGCTGTCTGTAAAGAAGTGTGGTCGATGAGAAAAGTCTTCCAAAACAACAGGAAATTGGAAGAGAAAGCTGCTGAGCATGAGAAAGCGATGATGGCGAAGAATAAAGAATGTGCCGCATATAGACTTGAGATTTCCACTCTTCGCCAAGAACGTGACTCTTTGAAGGAATCTGAATCGCGTCTCACTGATGCTCTAAAAGAGATTGAAGAACTGAAAGTGCAGCTGAATGCGGAGGTTGGCAATGCGATGGCTTCTGAATCACAAATTCAAAAGCTTCAAGTAGATCTTTCCAAGTCCACCTCTGACCTAAAGGATCTGAATGACCGCTTCTCCCAATCCATGGAGGAGTCGAGAAAGATGAAAGAAGATCTAGATGCTTTTTCTGAAAAAGTGAAGGATTTGGAGTTTGAGGTTGACGGTAAATCTGACCAACTCCAGGACTTAAACTTTTTTGGTCCTTACGTGTTTCCAAGTTTGCCTGCCAACTTTGTAACTGATATTATGGCGTGGCTAGAAGAACATCCTGAAGTGCAGCTGGAGCACAAAGAAGCTCTTGATAAGATAAAGAGCGATGTTCGGGAAGCGAGGAATGAAGAAGATTAGACTTAGAGTGGATTTTTTGTAATTTTGTAGTGGATTTTTTGTTGTTTTTATCAATCAATGAACTATTTTGCTTTTGTTAATTTTTTGTATAAATATTTTAAAGTTGTAACTTAAGCTTGAAACTAGATTCACAAATCGTAACTTAGCCGCTCTAGACGTAAGTTAGATTCTGCTAACTCTACTTAGCCGCTTCGGGCGTAAGCTTGGTCGTACGAATCGTAGTTTAGTTGCTAGTTAAACTCGAAAATGATTTATACTTCTAAATTAACTTTTAGGGTTTAAAATAGTTTGAGTGATAAATTGATATAACACCCACTAATTCCTGATTCGCCCGTGCGAATGAGGGTTATGGTCGCAATTCTAGGCTTGCATGCCTAAATTGGACCTGTTCGTACTAACCCTGGATTTGAACCCTGAGGATGTAGTCTGACTCCTGTCCTAGTGACTTGTTGATCCGTATCAAGGCCGAAGCGACAAGATTGGATAAGATTATTGGGGCCGTAGCGACGGAATGATCCTTGTTCTACTGAGGCCGAAGCGACACAATAGATTTTTTAGGGTATCCTTGCGGGTTCTAATATGAAGAAAGAATTCTACGATTAACTAACATACATACTAGGAAAATTAAAGAAAATAAACATAATGTGATGAGTACTATGCGTAGTACTGCTGCATGTTGTCCGCGTGTCAGGTGTTTGGAACCATTGTTCCATCTTGTCGCCGTAGGCGATAAGTTCCTGGTCTTATCTCCTCTTCGACGATGTAGGGACCTTCGAAGTTGGATGACAGTTTATTTCTTGGTCTATTCCTTTCTGTTATGCTAGCTTTCCGCATGACGAGAGTTCTTGGTAGGAAGACTTTTTTGCGTACTTGGCGATTGTGGTACCTTGATACGCTTGTTTTGTATGATTCATTCTGCAGGTCCGCCTCGTCACGGGTTTCATCCCTCAACTCTAGCTCTGTAGCTAGGTTTTGGTCATTTGTTTGTTCATCGTACTTCGAGATTCGATATGTTGGTATACTCATCTCGATTGGTACGACTGCTTCCACTCCATAGGTCATAGCAAAAGAGGTGTTGCCCGTGAGGTTTTTACTCGTTGTGTGATATGCCCATAGGATTTCGCACAACTTGTCTGCCCAAGTCCCTTTGGCTGATTCGATTTTCTTTTTCAATCCTTGTACGATAGCCTTGTTGGTGACCTCCACTTGCCCGTTTGCCTGAGGTCGGTAAACGGAGGCGAAGTAGAGTTTTATGTTTAGGTCTTCGCACATTCTTGAAAATTTTCCCCCTGTGAATTATGTGCCATTGTCCGTGACAATATGTTGGGGAACTCCGAATCGACAGACTATGGAGCGGTAGACGAACTTGACCGTCGCATCCTGAGTGATTTTCGCTACAGCCTGAGGCTCGACCCACTTTGTAAAGTAATCTACTGCTACAAAGATGAACCGAGCCTGGGATGTTGAGGGGGAGAATGGTCCTACGATGTCCAGTCCCCACCTTGCGAACGGGATCGAACTCAGAATCGGAGTCATGTCCACGGATGGTTTCTGCTGCATGGGGTTGTGCAGCTGACATGCTCGGCACTTGCGGACGTAAGTGCGAGCTTCCAACCTTAGAGTGGGCCAATAGTACCCCAGCCTTATGATTTTGAAGGCCAGTGCTCTTCCTCCCCTCATGGAGCCCGCACGAGCCTTCGTGTATTTCCTGAATAACCTTATCCGTATCGGGTTTGGCCAAACAGCGTAGCAGTGGGCTATCGAAGGACTTTTTGTAAAGCACCCCTCCGATGTCACAATACTTTGCAGCTTTATGTTTCAACCTTTTGGCCTCCCCTTTATTGTCCGGAAGTACTCCATTCTGAATGAATGCCAATATCGGTTGTCTCCAATCCTCTTGAGGGTCGGAGGTAACAGTCAATACTTGGCATGTAGGTTGGAGTATGGAGTCTACTAAAATCTCACGCTGCCCTCCCTCCCAGGCTGACGCTAAACGTGCCAAAGCGTCGGCGGGTGAATTTTGGATTCGAGGGATTTGCTCAATTTTGAACTCAGCGAACTGCTTAGTGAGTGCTACCATTGCCTCCACATATTTGGTTATTTGTGGTTCCTTGCAAGTGAATTCACCAGTGGTTTGCCGAGCTACGAGCTAGGAGTCAGTGCGGAGCGTGACATTCTCAGCGCCGAGAGTTCTTAATAGCTTCAGGCCGTGTATGGCCGCTTTATATTCCGCGACGTTGTTAGAGGTCGGGAAGTGAAGCCGTACCGAGTGTTCGTAGTTTTTTCCATCCGGGCTATGGATTTTCACTCCGATACCTGAGCCTGTGCTACAACTCGAGCCGTCTACTTCTACAACCCAAGGTTGGGTCAAATTGGGTGGTGTGAGTTCGAAAATGAAGTCCACTACAGCTTGCCCCTTGATGGCAGTGGCTGGTCGAAAATTCAAGTTGAACTCACTGAGCTCGATTGCCCATTTGGTCAACCTCCCAGAAATGTCGGGTTTGTGAAGTAGACGGCGCAAAGGACACGATGTTAGTACCACAATCGTGTGCGCTAAGAAGTAAGCTCGAAAGCGACAACAAGCATGAATCATCGCATATACGATCTTCTCGATAGGAGAGTACTGTAGTTCAGCACCTTGTAGTCGCCTCGAGTGGTAGTATATAGGGACCTGGTCCTTGTCCCTCTGCGCGATGAGGACCGCACTCACGGCTTCTTCTGAGGCCGCTATGTATAAGTATAGGTCATCTCCCTCTTTGGGTGATGTCAGCATGGGGAGTGAGGACATATGTGCTTTTAACTTAGCAAATGCCTCCTCGCACTCCGGTGTCCAAGTAACACTACCCTTAGCCGCAGTTTTCAGTAATTGGAAGAACGGTTTACACTTGTCAGCCGTTTGTGATATAAAACGACTGAGTGCGTTAATCCGACCGTTCAGTCTTTGTACTTCTCTGATTGTGCGGGGGGCTTCCATATCAAGGATAGCTTGGATTTTGTCGGGATTAGGTTTGATCCCGTGCTGACCTACATAGAAACCAAGGAACTTGCTTTCCTTGATTCCGAATGGGCACTTGGCTGGGTTGAGCTTCATTCCGTATTGCTTGAATGTATCAAGGGTTTTTCTCAGATCATCAACGTGCTTTTCCATGCTTGACGACTTGACTAGGATGTCATCGACGTAAGCGGAAATATTACGCCCGATCTGATCCGCGAAAACCTTGTCCATTAAACGTTGAAATGTAGCCCCAACATTCCTCAAGCCGAATGGCATCACTCTATAACAGAATGTCCCTGAGTCCGTGATGAAGGATGTTTTTTCCTCATCAGGCTCATGGATCAGGATTTGGTTGTATCCTGAGTGGGCATCCATCATAGAGAGAAGCTCGTTACCGGATGCTCCATCGACTAGTTCGTCGATAGATGGCAACGGGTAACTGTCCTTGGGGCATGCCTTATTGAGATCAGTGAAATCAATACACATGCGCCACATGCCATTGAGCTTCTTGACAAGGACGGGGTTGGCCAACTAAGTCGGATATCGAACTTCCCGAATGTGTCCAGCATTCAGGAGTTTCGATATTTCCTCATTGGATGCTTCCCGCCTGTCAGAAGTGAGTACTCGACGTTTCTGGCGTACGTCGAGCTGGAATGGATGAGTCGACGTTAAGTTTGTGCGTCACGATTTGACGCGCAATCTGTGTCGGTGCCTCACCCTCCCAAACGAACCTGTCCTGGTGCTCCTCCAGAACAGTCACAAGCTTGGTTCTTAAGTTAGAGGGTAGCCCCTTTCCTATTGCCACTTGTCCCCCTTCCAGCTGAAATACTTCAGTCTCGTCCACAGGTTGTAATTTCTCCCTTTCCTCAATGTCGGGCGGGGCATGGACGAGCATGTTATTACGCCTTGTCAGCTGGGTTGCCTTCTTATACCCCTGTCTAGAATCCTTTTGTGATCCTTTGACAGTTGCAACGAACCCGTTTTCTGGGTATCGAATGCATTGGTGATAAGAAGACGGAACCGCTTGGATTTCGTGGATGAAGGGACGTCCGAATATGCCATGAAAAGTGGATTCTACTTCCACCACTATGAAATGACACGTTCGGCTACCCCTCCCTCGCTTGGAACCGATGGAGACTTTCAAATCAATAACACTGGTCACTGGGGCGGCGATGTTAGTGAAACCGTAGATGGCTTCCTTACAGGGAGATAGCTCCTCCCTTTTAAGGCCCATCTTGGTAAAAGTGTCCATATAACGGATGTCCGCAGAGCTGCCGCTGTCGACAATCATCCTCTCGACTCGGGAATCAGGCATGTCTCACCAGTACTCCCCCCTGAAGAGAGCACAAGAAACATGCGTGTATCGCCAGTATCCCCCCCCAAGCAAGGTGATCTACATCAAGGCCAAAGCGACAAGATGGGATCGAATCATTGCGGCCACAACGACACAATGACTCTGTTATCCATGCACTATCAGATGGATTGATTCACTACCAGAATCTAATTCCAAGCCAACGGAACTACGTGTTTATAGTCCAACTCTGATCAGGAGCGACTTTTGCTGTGTCATCATCAAGGTCAAAGCGACAAGATGAGAGGGAATTATTAAGGCCAAAGCGACAAAATAATTCCCGTCCATTAAGGCCAAATCGACAAAATGGACTGACTCACTATCAGAGCCTGATTCTGGCCGAAGCGACAGAATGCGTGGATTCACCATCAGAATCTGATTCTGGCCGAAGCGACAGAATGCGTGGATTCACTATCATAATCTAGTTCACTATCAGAACTGATGTTTATAGTCTACCCTGATCAAGAGCGACTTAAGTCCGCAAAGACGGTTACCCCACTAAGGCAAAAGCGACAAGGTGGGTCGAGATCATTAAAGCCAAAGCGACAAAATGATCTCCAAGTCTATCAAAGCCAAAGCGACAAGATAGAAAAATTATTGAGGCCAAAGCGACAAAATAATTCTTGGTCCATTAAGGCCAAAGCGACAAAATGGAATTCGACGACTTTTGGCCGAAGCGACAGAAGTGTCGGGGAAAGCTTGTGATACTCCCCCCTTGAGGTCATTAAGGCCAAAGCGAAAAAATGACCTCTGGTCTGTCAAGGCCAAAGCGACAAGACAAACCGACTCACTATCAGAGTCTGATTCTGGCCGAAGCGACAGAATCTGTTGATTCACTATTGGAATATGACTCCGGTCAAGGCTACAGATTCACTATCAGAATCTGATCCTGACCAAGATGGCGGAATCTTACCTGCAAAAAAGGAAACATCCTACAAAACAACTAGATCAGTCCAAAACAAATATTTTTATTTACTTATTGAACTTACCGTGCGATTTTACCTTTCGTGATGCCCTTCCTTTGCTCAATAAAACCTTGGTAAATATGGCCAAAGCGACAGATCTTACCGTGCTCAATTTTTGACGACTTCTGACCGAAGCGACAGAAGTGCCGGGAGAGTTTGTGGTACTCCCTCTGAAATTTGACGACTTTTGCTCGAAACGACAGAAGTGTCAGGAGAGTTTGTGATACTCCCCCCGAAATTTAACGACTTCTGGCCGAAGCGACAGAAGTGTCGGGAGAGCTTGTGATACACCTCCTTGAAATTTGACGACTTCTGACCGAAACGACAGAAGTGTCGGGAGAGCTTGTGATACTCCCCATCGAAATTTGACGACTTCTGGCCGAAGCGACGGAAGTGTCGGGAGAGCTTATGATACTCCCTCTCGAAATTTGACGACTTCTAGCCGAAGAGACAGAAGTGTCGAGAGAGCTTATGATACTCTCTCTCGAAAATCGTACAATTGTAACACAACTTTTGGAATGAGTAGTTTTCTGAAATATTTGATTTTGATTGTCAATAGGCTATCTTTTGTTTTTTCTTTGCTAATCTTTCATATAAATTACCCTTTAAATTGTAACTAAGGCCCGAAACTAGATTCACAAGTCGTAATTTAGCCACTCTGGATGTAAATTAGACTCTGCTAATCCTATTGCTAGCCACTCTGGGCGTAGACTTGGTCGTACGAATCATAGCTCAGCCTACGGTTAAATTTGCGGATAATTTATACCTCCAGATTAACGTAGAGTTGTAAAAGATAGCGTGAATGACAAATGCGAAGGATGCAAATATTTCAAACTCGAGGGTTACGTTTGTAATTTCTAATTACAACTTAAGTTCGAACCCTGATGCCAGAGAGAGCTTGTGATACTCCCTCTTGAAATGTGACAACTTCTGACCGAAGCGACAGAAGTGTCGGAGAGAGCTTATGATACTCCCTCTTGAAATATTTTGATATTTTTGTAATATTTTTGGAACTCAATTTAATCAATTATTTTGCTTTCTTAATTAATTGTTTATTTAATTTATTTTTTGAATTGTAACTAAGACCCGAAACTAGATTCACAATTCGTAATTTAGCCACGCTGGACGTAAATTAGACTCTGCTAACCCTATTGCTAACCACTATGGGCGTAGACTTGGTCGTACGAATCGTAGCTCAGTCTACTGCTAAACTCGCAAAATAAATTAAACTTCACAACTAATTAATACTCGCAAAGCTAATTGACGTAATAAGTTGGAGATACAAAAGTTGACGTAATACTCTGCACCCCTGGAATCGACGACTTGGTAGTCCCAATCGGCGATTCTCAGGTGTTGCCTTGAGTACTTGACGTAAAACTCTGCACCCCTGGAATCGACGATTTGGTAGTCCCAATCGGCGATTCTCAGGTGTTGCCTTGAGTACTTGACGTAGGCACTTGCTCCGCACCGTGGATGCCTTCTGAGGGTCCAGTGTAAAGCGACGGAACCCTAGTCCTTGTTGAGGGGCGTTGCTGGGAGTGGGAGTGACTGACGTAATCAGGCATGTCTCACCAGTACTCCCCCCTGAAGAGAGCACAAGAAACATGCGTGTATCGCCAGTTAGAGGTTTCATCAATATCCTCAGGGATGCTGGCATAGTTCCGACAACTCGGCTGTTCTTCCATTTCTTCTCCTTTCAAAATGCGAAGAAGGGCAGCCCTTTTATTGCCTGTGCCAGTCGTGCTGCTACTATTCAACACTCCGCTCTTCTAAAAGATCCTCCGACCAGGCGGAACAAGAGCGAGTTTATTTTTGTGGATTGCAGGCTATGTCCTGGAAGCCGACTTCTTCCTGCATCCAATAGTGACCGTAGGGCTACTCCCCGTCCTATTTTGACCTTGGACGAAGGGAATTCTGTACAGAGATTGGCCCACCTTCACGAAATCGCGGTGCCAGTTGGTCATGCGATAGATGACAATTTTGACCGCAAAGGTTTTTCTTTTTTTAGAGTTAATACTTGTATGAGTGTTTTTACTTTATTAACTTCTTTTCTCTTTTCACAGTTTTTTATTTGCACAATCCTGACGGTGTCCCTGAACGCGTGGGACAAAACTGGACTGGCACGAAGGTTTATGCGCCTGCTGCCAAACCTTCTGACGCCCGACACTTGAGGCGTCGTGCTGCTGAAGAAGGTTACCGGGTTGATTCTCCTACTCCTGAGGATAACCCGCTTAATGAAGAAGAGACCCAACCTGATGTTGTGGAGACTCCCCCTGTGCAGCCAACTATTTAGGAAGCACCTTCTGTGCCATCTGCCTCTGCTGCTGCCAAACTTGCTTCTTACTTCCGTACGCCGGAAAAAGAGCAAGGGAAAGATGCTGGGGAGACCAGCAGGAGGGGCGGGAAGGGGGAAGACAAAGGCAAAGGCCGATATGAAAAAAGGAAATCCCCTTCTTCCACGGAAGTACTATGAGGGTGATTTCCGCCGACTATCACTTTAGATGGCGGAAATCCGCCATCTAAAGACCGCCATACAAGGTCTTATTTCTTGTAGTATGTGTTTGTGGCTGTTTCGATGTTTGCATCTTTGACTGGAACATTGATACTTTGGATTTTTCAATTGTTTTCAGTCTTTCCCCCATTTTAGCTATAGTTTCCTTCATTTTCTCAATCTCCTCCACATACGAATCCACGAGGAGCTTCTGATGTTGAAGCCCTTGTTTCCTAGTTATTCACAGGTTTTGTTTGCTCAGGAGGTTTTTCCTGAAACTGCTCCTTTGGAGGTTATTCTTCCCGAGACTTCTCCTTTTGAAGCTGCTCCTTTGGAGGTTGCTCTCTTTCAGTAAGGAGTCGTATGGCCTCAGCTATTACCTGCAGCGTGATATTTAGATTCTCCCCACCTGCTGATACTTGGTGGGTTGACTCAGGTTCAACTTCAGTTTATTATGTGTGCTTTTATTTTTATTAGCCTTAGGTGGCCGACCCACTGGTCTTTTAGTCCTTGAGTTTCCAGGCTGTTGTTCTGGTACTTCCTGAGAGTTGGCTCCTCCTTGAGAAGTACTTCTTGTTGCTACCATCCTGGAGAGTTCGACTTTTTAGCAAGAAGAAAGTAGATCCTGGTGCACTTGGAGACTTTCTCTAAAGTCGTAGTCCGAAAGTGTAGCTCCTTGAGAAATCAACTTTTCTTCTGGAAAGAGAAAAAGTCGATCCTTTGCCGAGCTGATTTCCTCGCAAGACTCCCTGGCTGGCGACTCGGAAAAAAGTCGAATCCTTTTTTCGCAAAAGTCGAGGAGCTTTTGTCGTGAGTATCTTTGAATCACAGACGGCGCTAACTGATGAGGGCGAAACCCGATCAGTACTCCAAGACGTTTCCAAGAAGCGCCAGGCGGGGAACTTCGCGAGAAATTGGACCGGAACTCAAATGCGCAGAGCTCTGCTTCGCTAGGACTTCTTCACTCCAAATGACCTGCCTTCGATGAGTGGGGGGTGCCTCCTATTTATAGAGATTCTTATGGGGGTAATCTGGTCATTTGGGCAGTAACCGCCTAACCGCTTAACTGCCTAACTGATCAGATCGAGTCCCAAGGTCGACTTTCCAGAGATCGACTTTCTCAGGATCCGACTTTCCTGGGACTCGACTTTGTTCAGAAGTCGATCCCACGGAAGTCGATCCTTGGGAAAGTCGACCTTCCTAAGAGTTGACTTGGGACCTTCCCAAACCTAGAATAGGTACCTCAGTTCATCTCAGGCTATCCGGACTTCTAGTTGCTGGTAAGTTGTGACCAGGTTCGGGATACTGTATCACCATTTTTAAACCCATCAAATTAGTAATATTTAACCCTAACCTAATACAAAATGCAAAATTCCCTAATTAATCCCCAAATAAAACCTAAAGACCTTAAATTTTAAACCCATCACTAAACCCCCAACTCCCAAACCCCCGATTTCACTCAACCGTGATTTTAACCGACGGCATCGACGATTTGAATGGGAGCGACGATTCCAACGGCAGCGGCGATTTCCAACGGCACCGGCGACCTACGGGACTTCCTCTCCTCCTGCGATTTCCAACAGCACCGGCGATTCTCGGATTTCCCACCCAATCTTCGACAGCGCTGTCTGATTGTTTTCTTCCGGCAGTGGTGACTTCGACTTCCGCAGCGGCGACTTCCTGTTTCGGCGAGACATCCGGCCAGTGACTTCAATCCTTCACCAGGTAATTTATTTGCAAATAGTTAGTACTAATTTCCTGTAAATAGTTAAATATATGTATATAATTAGTTGGTTGGTTGTATATGTTCTAGAAGCATCTGTAATTAGACATACATACCCTGTTATTCATAATCCTTATTCTATTTAAAAAGAGAGCAGAGACAATCAGGCAAGTATATATGCAATCCTTATTCAATATTTTTGTCTCCTGGATTAAGAGAAAATAGAAAGAAAAGGCATAATATAACAATTTATTTTTACAAAATTAATAATAGTACAGACCATTATTAATATAACAATTTATTTTTTACAAATACAGACCATTATCATTTGGAACTTGTTGGAGAGCTTCGTCAACCATTTCTTGAACAGATATCCCTCCGGTGTCTTCTTCAAACAGGTAATCGATTTCCTTTTCCCCATTTCTTATTTCCCGATTTTCTATTTTCTCTACTCTTTTTCTTCGATTTCTGTAAAAGATACAATGTTTAACTAATTGATTTCTGTAATCGATTACTGTAATTGAATTCTGTTTGAATGGTTGATGATGAGTAACTTAGAATCAAAATGTTAAGAATTTGTTTTTAGTAACACTCAATTCCTCCATTTTTATTTTTTATTATTCTGTTTTTGCATTCATTTGAATGGTTGTGTTTTATTAAAATATTCTGTTTAGTGACTTTTTTTGCTTTTAGGTTAGGGTTATATTTAGTTTTTTTACTTACTCTCTGTACTTATCTTTTTTATGATTAAATGATCTACGTCTCCTTTTTGTGATATGTTCAAATATTATTTATGAACTTAACTGGAATTCACATTTCTCATACTAGTTTCTGCTTTCATTGAGGTCCTATAATATCTGAATGAGTTCTTATCACATTTAATTAGATGATTTAATATTTTTTACCGAGATGCATGTATCTTCATTTGTATGTCATATATATGTTTATTTGCAGGTATAATTTTATGTTATATATGTTTCCATTATCATTAAAAGTAAAATGGTCATGCCAAATTTTATAAAATTGAAACAATTAATTCAAAATGTAATTTGATATAGTTTATTCCAAACTCACAGGTGTTGGTGTTAAACTCAAGTGTTTTTTCCAAACTCACAGGTTTATTCCAAACTCCCCTATTCTCGATTTCTTATTTCAATTATCATTTTAGTTTATTAATTTAGTTTTTTAAAATTCATTACTTAATTATTGTTTAGTCAATATTTTGAATGTATAATTTAAATAAATTGTTTGATATAGCATAATGGGAAGGAAAGAGAAACAGATACCGCGTAGACCTCCATTTCCGATATGTGTTCCGGAAGTGCGCCCTCAAGTTCCACCCGTACCTACAACAATACCTGTTGTACCTCCATTTCAGCCATATCCAGTGTATGTGCCACGGGCGATAGGTCCATCGAGCTCTCGTCATCCGCCAATCGTAATGAGAGTGAAGCAACCATCTAGGAGGCCCCCGATGATGGATCATCCACTGAGGTTCTTTGGTCCCCGATGAGACAAAAGAGCACCGGCTACGGGAGGTGTGAAATATTCACCCGATTTTCAATATTCGTACGGGTCGAATTGTTCAGACGCGAATGCCACCATGCAAGGTCCTTCCTTTGACTGCGAAACCGAATCTTCCCAGGTTACTGAAGTTTCGGTTATGTCCAACTATCCGAACACTATAGTAATTTTTAGCGACGACGAATCCGTCGAAAACAGCGATAGGATGAGTGTCAATGATAATTATAGTTAGTTGAACAATAATTTAGTAAACTTATGTGAAATTTTTGTTTTGGTAACTATGAATTTTGTTTTAGTTGAATGAAATATTTTTATTATATATTGAATGAAATTGTCTATTTAGGTTGGCTAAATTATAGTGAAATTGAAATTACAATAAGGTTATGTCAAAATTTAGATTGTCATTAATTAGAATTATGTCGTTTACTTGCATTCAAAAACTAAGCACGTATTTTATATTTATTTTGTAGAATGATCGACGACGATCGAAGTTGGATGTACAAGAGATTAGATAATAAAAGACAGATCACGGACTCTTTTGTTGTGGGTGTCCATGAACTTTTGAATTTTGCCTTCACCAATTCTAGCTCCATTGGTGAAAGAGGACAGATTAAATGTCCTTGTGGTCAATGTTGTTGCTTGAGTAAGCAAGATCAAGATACGATGGGAGTTCATCTTTACAGATTCGGTTTCATGAGTGGCTACACGAATTGGGATAAACATGGTGAACCAAAAAAGAAACCCTTCATGATGTTGACATGACCGAGAATACTAATCAATTTGTTGACATGGTTCACGATGCAAGTAGGTCAATTGATTTGCATGACGAAGAACCGAATGTTGAAGCTCAAAAATTTTACGATCTTTTGAATTCTGGTCATGAAAAAGTATACGAGGGTTGCGAAACATCTATTTTGGAAATTTTAACCGAATTGATATATTTTAAATCAACGTATGGACTTTCTGTGGAAGGCTATGATACATTAATGAAGACTATTCAGAAGGTGTTACCAAAACCGAAAAGCTTCCAGATACATTTTACAAGGCGAAACAAAAAATGAAGAACCTTGGATTGGGACATGAGAAAATCGATGCATGTCCGAACAATATAATAAAGATTTAAACGAATGTCCGACATGTTATGAACCTAGATTTAAGACCAGAACAAGTGGTGGTCGTGATATTTCTGTGAAAATTCTTCGTTATTTTCCTTTAATACTTCGACTACAACGATTGTATCATTGTTCGAAGATTGCCAAAGAAATGGTCTGACATAGTACTAGTCGTCAAGATGTCCCCAATGAGCTACGACATCCATCTGACGGTCAAGCTTGGAAACATTTCGACAATACTTATCCTGCATTTGCCTCTGATGGTCAGAATGTGCGACTCGATCTTTCTACAGATGGATTCAATCCATTCGGTCATTCTTCGTCACAATATTCTTTATGGTCAGTTATTGTGACACCGTACAACCTTTCTCCTTAGATGTGTAACACACAACAATTTCTGTTCTTGACAATGTTGATTCCTGGTCCGAATGGTCCGAAAAAAGAAATTGACGTTTATTTAAAACCATTGATTGACGAACTGAAATTATTGTGGATCGATGGAGTGGAGACGTATGATGCCTTTAGTCAGACAAATTTCACAATGAGAGCATCACTTCTGTGGACTATTTCCGATTTCTCAGCTTATGCCATGTTATCCGGTTGGAGTACACATGAGAAGTTAGTATGTCCGTATTGCATAGAAGAGACAAAATCTTTCTATCTGACTCATAGTGGAAAACCTTGTCATTTTGATTGTCATCGTCGATTTCTTCCAGCGAATCATTTATTTCGACGACAGAAAGATAAATTTATAAAAAGAATCAAAAAAGATTGTCCAATTGAATGTATTCAAGGATTAGAAATTCAAGCATGTTTGCCATTGAAGAATGATGTTATTTTAGGTGGATTGAATGATAAAAGAAAGTTATTAAATTTTGAAAAGACGCACAATTGGACGAAAAGAAGTATATTTTTCGAATTACCATATTAGAGTAGTTTGCTTTTACGTCATAATATTGACGTCATGCATGTTGAGAAGAATGTTTTCGATAATATTTTTAATACAGTTATAAATGTTAAAAATAAAACCAAAGATAACCTCAAAAGTTACAACGATTTAGTGGAATTGGATATTTGCCATGACTTACACCCTCGGAAGATGGGACAAAAGTTAATTGTTCCGAAAGCGTCGTATGTTTTGGAAAAATTTCAAATAAAGAAAGTCTGTGAATGGGTGGCACATCTTCGATTTCCCGATGGGCATGTGTCGAATATCTCGAAATGTGTGAAACCAGGCGAGAATATTATTTCAGGAATGAAGAGTCGTGATTGTCATGTGTTCATGCAGAGATTGTTACCTATTGCGTTCAATGATATGCTACCGAAAGAGTTTATCAATATTATCACCGATGTCAGTCGTTTTTTTACCAACATATGTTCTCCAACAGTAAAAGTAAACGACATGAAAAAACTTGAAGAGTTCATTGTGGAGACGATTTGTAGATTGGGAAAAAAATTCTACCTTCATTTTTCGATTCAATGGAGCATTTGTTGATTCACCTTCCATACGAAGCTGAAGTTGGTGGACCTGTCCAATATCAATGGATGTACCCGTATGAGAGGTAACTTAGTGTTTTTCTCGAAAATCATAGTGTTATATATATCGATTTGATATATATTTCTTTTTTTCAGATTTATGTTTTTTTGAAAAAGAAAATTCGCAATAAGGCATATGTCGAAGGGTCTATTGCGGAGTCTTACATTGCTGAAGAACTATGCACATTTTGCTCAATGTACTTTGACAATACATTCGTATCGAGATTTAGCAGAAAATCGAGAAACTTTGACGGTGGAGTAATTGAATCTGCTGGTCGTTTGTCGATATTCGCTCAACAAGGTCGTGCCTTAGGAGGTGGTGACCGTAGATATTTAGAAGATAGAGAATACACTGCCATAATGATATATGTGCTCCTCAATTGCGATGAAGTGGAACCGTTCGTCAGAAAATTTGAAAAAGAATTGTTGGAAACATACCCAAACATGTCTGACGAAGAATTGCAACAGAAGACTGATTCAGAATTTTATCATTGGTTCAAAAATCAAATGAATGATGTTGAAGACTCGTCTACGTATTCTTACAAGAGGTCCGAGTAAAGAAATTGTTAGATACAAAAAATATATTGTAAATGGATTTAGATTTCATTCGAAAAGCAAAAATGAAAATAAGACATCACAGAACTGTGGTGTAATAGTTCGAGGATTTTCTTCATATGAAGACGATGAAAATAACTATTACGGGGTTCTTGAAGAAATTGTAAAACTTGATTTTCTTGGCGATGACACTCAAATTTGTATATTCAAATATGTATGGTTTGATATTCACAAGGGTATTAAAACTAATAAATTCAAGATGGTGACGATCAATACACATTCTAAACTCAGAGCATACGAACCTTTTATTTTCGCATGACAATCCGACCAAGTGTGTTACATACCGAGTGTTTCTGAAAAATCTAATAATTCGCATACGGTCCTTAGAATGAAAGCTCGAGATACAATTGATATTTCTGAAAAAGATTTGGATACATATCAAGACGATTTCAGCGAATACGATGTGAACGCCATCAACAATGACAACCGAATCGATGATATCCCTCTGAGCAGTCATGAATTTACCGAAGAATCGAACAATAATACCAATGACAGTAACAATGATAATGAGCATAGTTGTAATGATAATGATAGTATGGATAATAATGATTCATCTCCTGACAATGAAATGGTTTTTTAATTTAATTGTAAGTCTATTTTATTATACTTCTACTATTTTCATGTTATCGTATTTGATTAAAAATTTTACTTTTCAGATATGGTACGTAGAAGAATCGGACGGGGACGGGGACGTACTTCTAGGGGACGAGGACAACCTGATAATGACGAGGTTGTTTCTAGGATTTCAACAAGAACGTTCTCGAAGGGAATTCCCCAACCCTCGAAACCATTTCAAGGCCAGATACTGGCTTGTGGGTAAGTATTTTTAAATTGAATATATTTATTTTTAAGATATTAATAAACTTCAACCTATATAGATCATTCCCAAACAACATCCGAAAACAAATCAGATGTATAATTAAACCAAATATTTCTGACGATAAGATTTCTTGGGCTCAATGGAGTGATGAGAACAAGACTCTAGTTTGGAATAAATTTCTGGTACTCTTTCAATTTGGTAAACTTTTTTTTTTATTTTTCTAATTAGTTAGAATTATTAACAACTTATTTTTCGCTTTTAGACATTTTTCACTTTCGAAGATAACGAAACGATTATGCTCGAATCGCGTTCGAGAAATATTTGACAATGAACTATCCTAAATGGATGGATAAAGCCCGGGAAGAGGCGAAGAAGCTAGCAGATGTGGATCACCTAGACGACAGTTGCAAGAACTTTCCTTCCGGATACCTGTGAAAGAACCAATGGGAAGAAATGATGACGAAGTTTTTGTCAAGCGAATTTCAAGAAAAATCAAAAAAGAATTCTGAAAACCGCACAAGCAATGAAATATACATCCTCTATAAAGAAGGATCGGCATCCGTTGAAACTAACACTCAGTCATTGGTAAAACTATTTAATATCTAATTGGTTCACTTTTTATTTCAAGTAATTGATCATTTTTTCATGATATAGAGTTTGAAACTCGGTCAGCTTCATTTACAGAATTTTTTATGGCCATTCATTATCCGATCAACGATAAAGGCAAGGCTCTAATGGTACGTATTTAATTATCAATATTTTATCATTTTTTTTCATTACTAATTCATTTCTTTGTTGTTTATAATAGTCGGATTACGAAAGAACATTTCGATTAACAACAATCAATAAATGAAGACGAGGAGCAGGAGAAGTCAACAGACGAAGAAGAAATGTCGACGCAAGGATCGACATCCTACAAGCGAAAAAAGCCTCTATTCATTGATGACAGTTTGGAAGCTTGGATTAGGGCTTCAGGAGGCAAGATGAAAGGACGTATTCTCGGAATGAGACCAAGGGACGATTCATTGATGCCGAAGAAATCCAAGGCCAAAATAAAAATAAATCGCCTAACAAAAGAAGAAAGAAAAAAGAAGAAAAAGGAAGAATTCGACACTCGTGTTAAAAAAACCGTTAACGTAGTCGTCAACTAGAGACTTGAGACGGTTAACCAACAAATGGAGCTCATGCTAAAAGTACAAACATACTTGTTAGGCAAAATCGTTACTCTAGAAGTAAGTTATTCAATACTTACTAAAAATTTTAGTATAAACATTAACTTAATCAATCAAAATTATTTTGTTGTTTTTTAGGAGGGAAACACAAGCACGGGCACGGGCCAAGCGATCGTTCCAAGAAAAGATCCTCCGAATCCTCCTTTAGATCTTGATGTTATATTAAAAAAAAAATAGTTGAATTGTACTTTGAACAATTTGTTTAATTTGTAAGTTGGAACAATTTGTATATTTGAATGAATTGTACGTAAATTTAAATAAAATGTGAATGATCGTATGGATTATGAATTGCTTGTGAATGATCGTGTAAATTATAAATTACTTGTGAATGATCGATCGTATGAATTGTTTGTGAATGATCGTGTAAATTATAAATTACTTGTGAATGATCGTGTAAATTATAAATTACTTGTGAATGATCGTATGAATTGTTTGTGAATGAATGTCTATTTTCAGGTACAAGAATGGACATGTGTAAGGCTCCTAGAGAGCACCCATTAGTTTCGGCAAAAATATTCTGCTGAGCTTATTAATTAGCGACGGTCTAAAGACGGCAGGTTGAAATAGGAAGTTCTAAACAAAAAACTAGAGAGGGCCTAGCGACGGCCTAGAGACGGCAAGTTGAAACAGGAAGTTCTAAACAAAAACTAGAGAGGGCCTAGCGACGGCCTAAAGACGACAAGTTTAAACAGGAAGTTAAAAAAAAATTTAAAGACGGCCCAGGGAGGGCTATTTTGAAAATTAGAGATGACCGAGGGACAACAACAAAATTTTAGACGCCAAAAAATTGGCGTGGAAAAAAGAGAGCGACGGATTAGAGACGGCTTGGCCCTCATCCTTTCTAATTTTAAATTTTAATTAGCGACGGTTAAAACTGTCTCTAATCCTTCCTTAATAATTAGAGACGGATATGAAGACCGTCTCTAAAAAATCAGTGAGGCGACTTTCGGGGTAGGATTAGAGACGGCCAAAAACCGTCGTCAATCATCAATTAGCGACGGTTTTTGATGATTAGAGACGGTTTCTGGCCGTTGCTGAAAGTCAGTAATCTGGTAGTGTAAGGTGATTGAATGAAGATAACATAGACTCCTACTAGCTAAAGAAGATAACATAGATATAAAAATTACCTTGTAGAGAAAACGATTTTTGTTGGTATTGGAACGAGGTTTAGAACGAAGAAGAATGTAGAAAAATGAAGAAGATGGAAGAAATAGAAAAAGTATGTCTATAAAAATGAAATGATTCACTATAGTACATACCTGCAAAGTTACAGTAGCACGTCAACTACAGTAGACGTATGTCTACTGCAAAAGTTAAAGTCGTACGGTATGTAATACATCTCTAAAAACAAATAACTATCATGATTACGTTATATTATTAATAAATGTAATTACCAGAATCTCGTGATCCCTACCAAGTGTCGTACGTAGGTAAGTAATAAGTGCATAACGTGATTGTAAATGTTGGTTGTTGATTGGATTAGCGCATATATGGACGACGCACATGAATATTTCTCTAATTATTTAAATTAAAATTTAACTAATTGAAATTTCATTTAAATAGAAATGGATTCGAATATCTAACAATTGGGTCACCAGTGAAGATCTTAGTTACCACTGTATTTTTTTTAGAGCAATCAAGAAGGGACACTCAAAGAACTCAATTATGCGCATTCTAGCAAATCGAATGGGACAAGCTGCCAAAGATCATCTCAAAGAGCCAAACGGCGTTTTTGAAGGCCTTAGTGAAGGGCTCACCTACGAACAAGCCTCGCACAAGTCGTTCAGTTCTATGAAGAGAATCCTCTTTGAATTTTGGAGTTTCTCTTAAAAAAGTTGTTGGTGTGTGAGCTCGCCGTCCAATCTAGTGCAAGTGTTCCTCTCAGAATTGTCAACCTCTTCTCCTGATGGATCAGGGGAGGTATTTATAGTATCCCATGATTGATCCTGGGCCAGCCGGCCCACCTGCGCCTTCGGGTCCATTCGTGCGTCTGGGCCTCGAAGGCCGCTCGTTCGGTCCATGGACCGCGGTCCGCGGTCCATGGTACCAACAGTACTCCCCCCCTTCCTCGATGGGCCCAGGCTTGGGGGCTGCCCGTCCGTGCCTGGCCTCCAACATCCCCTCTTTACTAGTTTTAAAGACTTCTCGAGGTTCGAGCTGCTCCCCCTTTTCCCCTCCTATAAATAGAGCGCTTGCTACTTTGGTTTCTCATTCTTTCCTTCTTTCGCAATAAGCATCCGGGATATTCTCGAAGAGTATGGCCGCGAAGTGCAACTCCATTACGCCACGTGGGCTATGTGTCTGCTGTTGCCCGCTGGTGTCCCCAATAGTGTGTCCGTGGCTGAGACTCAACGTCTCAACGTTGTGATGATCGACGTCCACCGCCATCTCTCTCAGATCCGCCGCTCCGATCTCCTTGCTAGCCGGCCTGTTATCGGCCCCCCTGATGCCGCTCCTGTTGCTGCCTCGGGCTCCATTAGGACCTCGCACGCCTTCCATGCCGCTGCTGCTCCTGCCGAGGCTACCGACCGCCGTCGTCGATCGCGCGGCCACCGTCGCTCTCGTGGGTCCTCGTCCCTTCCGGCTACTGACCTGCGTCATTTCTTGTCGGGGTCCCCGAAGCCAGGCCGTTAGGCCCGCCCTGGAGCTATCCGCGCTCACTCCCATGCCCTCTCGGGTGGTGGGCTTGCCTTCACGGGGCGGCACCCAGGATGCCCTGACGTCCTCTTTTTTTTCTCTTTACTTGCTGTATTCGTACTTTGTTGTTGTATTTTTTCTTCTTTTTTTCCCGCCGTACCACCGGCTATTGTAACCCTTGCTTTGTTTTAGTACTATGTTTTTTCTTCGCTTTTTCATGTTTCGCGTTTTGATTTCGCCCTTGCGCGTTGGTGCAGTTTTACGCTATTCGGCGTCCTCTGATGACGTTGCCCGAGCCCTTCTTGAGCTTCACCCCCATTACCAGGGGCAAACCCCTCCTTCGCTGGCGCTCCTCTTTCGTTCCTCCTTCCCTCTCGTCGTGGGGGGCCCCGCTCGTTACGTTGTTTCATTCGGCCCGCCGACCGAGCCCGTAGGGGACCCTGTCTAGACGCCCCCGCCCCGTCCTGTCTGCTATGTTCGGTCGTTGGGCACGCAAAGCTCTTTTCCCGACGCCCCTCTGAGGCATTGCCGTCCGCGCCGGGCGCTGACCTTCACTCTACTTCCCGATGGTCTGGGTCGTGGGCTCCCTCGGAAGCTTCCCGGCCCGCCCCGTTCCATCACCTCCAGGTAAATGCGACGCCTCGTCTTCTGCGCCCCCCAATCCCTATATAAACCCCTTCACTTCCCCTCGCACTTGTGTTTCTGTTTCATTTCCACTTCCCCTCTCGCGCTCGCCTTTCTCACTTGCGATCTTTTTTTTTCCTCCAGATTACTCATGGATGCTCCTCTTCTCCCCGTTGCTGGTTCCGCCTTAGCGGAAAGCCTCTTTGCCACTCCGGATGGCAAGAATCCACTGTCCCTCGCCAGTGCTGACGGGATCCGAGAAGCTCTGGCGAAGATGGGTCGGCCTGACCTGGACTTCACTGAGGCCGGGAATCGCCTCGCCTCTCAGCCGCCGGAGGGCATGGTCGCCCTTTACACCAATTACGCTGAAGCCGGTCTGACTCTCCCGCTCCCTCCTCTCGTAGCCGAAGTCGTGCGGTTCTGTGACATCTCCCTCTCCCAGTTCCTCCCGGCCGCCATCGATCGTTTGACGACGTTCTCGTTTCTCTGCCGGCGTCGAGGCCTCCCGACCGTTGCTGGTTCCTTATCTGGTTTTCAATGACGTCGATGTTGTCGGACACTCGTCGCCTGCTGGTCGCGCAGAGGTCGGGCAAAGCACTTTTTGATCAGCTGGTCGACCGATCTCATCACTGGCGCGATCGGTTTTTCTTTATCTCCTGGATGCTCTCGGCCCGTTCGACCTGGAGAGCCCGCCGCCCTCTCGTTGGGCGCTTTTGACGCAGCTGAAGAGCCGAACCGCTGCCCCTAGTCGCTCGCAACTGCAGCCTTAGGCGCTGAACGCGCAGGACGTTCTGGTCAATATCTATCGCTGCGGGGCCGTCAATGCTCGGACGTTGGCCCAGTCTTGGAGCTACGAGGAGCACATGACTCTGCCCATCAAGGTGGACTACACCCGGGACGGTCCGCCCAAACGCTCGCACAAGAAGCGGCCGCACGACGCTATCCAGTTCGACCTGCCTTCGCCCCCACCCCGACGCCCCGAGGACGAGCCCGAGGTTGAGGTCGACTCTGCTCTTGAAGACACCCGGGCCGAGAAGAAGCGAAGGAGAAAACGTCGGGCTGAGAAAAGGATAATTGAGGATTGATGGGGGTGAAACCCGACCAGTACTCCAAGACGCGCGCGCAAGCGCCAAGCGGGGAACTCCGCGGGAAACCGGGCCGGAACTCAAGTGCGCAGAAGTCAATCCCAGGGAAGTCGATCCTCAGGAAAGTCGATCTTCCTAGGATTCGACTTGGGACCTCCCCAACCCTAGAATAGGTACCTTAACTCATCTTAGGCTATCCGGACTTCTAGTTGCTGGAAGGTTGTGACCAGGTTCGGGATACTGTATCACCAGTACTCCCCCTCCTCTGCGTATTAGATACTTTGGGATACGTCTTTTAGTACTATGGTCTGTGTGTTGGACCTTGTACTATCAAGGATGCTGCCGAGGAGAAAGTTGAGGTCGAAATCTTGTCTTCCCCGCTCCCGGTTTCTTCCGACTGCCTGTCTCCCGACCTCGTGGCTTCTCTTCGGAAAAATGGGATGGATCCCGACCTTTTCCGCACGTTTGTGAAGAGCTGCGACCATTCGGCCGAGTTTGCCGCCGCCGTCGACCCTGAGTCCTCCCTGCCCCACCTTGGCGGGATTTTTAAGAAAAAACTCTCTTCCATCGACTCCTGGCTGCGGACGAAAGACGAGTACGTGCGGTTGCTTGATCACGCCCCCTCGGATATTGACCCCGACCTGAACCACTAGATGCTTCAGCATTCGGTTCATACCAAGGTTCGCTTGCAGCAGGCCCTCTGCCAAGACGAAGAGGTCCAACGTATGCCCGTCGAGCTTGCTGAAGCGAAAGGACAGTTGGACGTCGTCGTGCGGGAGCGGGACGTCGTCGTGCGGGAGCGGGACGTCGCCGTACGTGGTCTCTAAAACGACTGAGGAGGAGAAGAACCGTGCCGTCGTAGCCCGAGCTGCTCTTGACGCCGCCGTGACCGCTGCCTAGGACAAATTCGTGGGGTCTTTCATGCCTACCTTCGAGGCCCGTCTGGGGCAGTTGAAGCTGGACCACGCCGATATGCTGAAGGACTCGAAACGCGCTGGCTTCTGGAAAGGCTACCTGCACGGGCGTAAGATGTGCGAGCTCGTTCACCCCCCCCCCCTCGCCGGCCTTGTCGTGCCCCGGAGCATTCGCGATTGGGAGAATTGGGAGGAAACGGGCGTCCCCCACTACCAGCCCCCTCTGGACGTGAGCGACAGCGAGGAGAAAGATCTTGAGGCCGACTTCCCCGAGTATACGAAACCTGCTTTGGATTAATGTGTTGTTTCGTTCGGTCCTGTCCTGTTTTGTTTTTTTTTGAACTTACCGTGACACTTAGTATTTCTTCATTAATTTTGGATGCTTTCTTACTCTTCCTCTTTTCCTTCGCCATATTCTCCTTTTACTGTCTTCACTTGTTGCGTGCGTCCCTTCGAGAGGGCGGCCTGGGCTGTCCGAGTGCCCCCGCGCGGTCTTCCGACCACGGGGAACCTCGGCTGGTCTTTTCGGCGGGCCCCCTTTGTTTTCGTTCCCTCGTTCCCAACTCGTCCATGTCGCGGGGGATCGGGCGTCGCCCCCCCACGGTCCAATGTATCGCTTTCGCGTTTTTACTTATTGCGCGCTTTCCCTTCGAGGGGACGGCCTGGGCCGTTCAAACGTTCCCGCGCGGTCGTTCGACCTTGGGAACCTTCTGTTGGCCTTTTCGGCGGGCTCCCCCCTTTTTTGTGTGCTCTTAGTCTGGGGGTCGACTGTCTTCCGATTAATGGGGGCACTCCAGGTGCATTTCATTAGGCATCGCGTGCCGTGGTCGGGTGGCCCGACATTACATATGAAGGAAAGAAAACACCGACACCGAAATAAAGGTAGGATCTGCGTGGTGCCCTGACCCTCACCGCCTATACTTTTCGAGGTTGTCGGCGTGCCAAGTCCTTTCTATTTCTTGCCCGTCCTCGTACCTTAGGCGGAAGATACCCGGATGAATCTCGTCCATGATGACATACGGGCCTTCCCATCTAGCCGACAGCTGCCCCTTCGTCTAGTCCACCTCCGTTACCTTGGCGTTTCTCAGTACGAGGTCGCCCGGTGACAAGTTCTTCTCGGCCACTCTTTCGTTGTGGTACTTCGCCACCCTTCGCTTATAAGTGAGGTCCCCGATGGACGTCTCCTCTCTCCGATGTTCCAGATGCTCCTTTTCTAGGAACAGCGCTTGGTCGTTCGCTCCTGACTGGAACTGTTCGATTCAAGCGGTCGGCCATACCAGCTCTGCCAGCGCTACCACCTCGATTCCGAATGCGAGGGCGAAAGGTGTCTGGCCCGTGGGGGTTTGGATTGTCGTGCGGTACGCCCACATAGTCTCGAGGATCATGTCCGCCTAGTTTCCCGGGTGTTCGCCCACTTTCCTTTTCAAGATCGACACTATCGTCCGGTTTGTAACCTCCACTTGCCTGTTCACCTGCGGGTGGTACACTGGTGCGAAGCTCAACTTAATCCCGCTGTCTTCGCATAATTCTCTTAGCTTCTTCCCCATGAACTGCGTCCCGTTGTCCGTTATTATTTGGATCGGGACCCCGAACCGGCAGATGATGCTTCTAAAGATGAAGTTCACTACATTCTGCTCGGTGATCGTGTTTGTGGTTTCCGTCTCGGCCCACTTTGTGAAGTAGCCGACTGCTACGAACAAAAACTTCCTTCCCCTCGACGCCGGCGGGAAAGGCCCGACTATGTTGATCCTCCACCTTGTGAACGGGACGGACGTCGTTACCGCCTTCATCATGGTGGACGGCCGCCTCTGGACGTTCGAGTGCCGCTGGCATTCGTCGCACCGGTCGACGATTTCTTCTGAATCTTTCATTGACTCGGGTCAGTAGTAGCCTTGCCTGGCTACTTGCTTCTCCAACGCCCTTCCACCTTGGTGCGCCCCGCTTGCCCCCTCGTGGATACTTCTTGCGATAGCTTTGCCGTCCTCTCGCGACACGCACAGCCGTAGGGGGGCCTCTTCCGCGGCGGATCGCCGGTACAACCTGTTTTGGTCCACCACAAACCAAGCGGCTCTGTTCCTCAGTTTCCTAGCCTCCATCGGATTTGCTGGCTTTTCGCCTGCCTCGATGAATCTGCTAATCGACGTTCACCAGTCCGTCACCTTTCCGTTCAGCTTTTGGACCTCCTTTATCGTTCCCGGTGGGGTCATGGCCATGAAGGCTTCAACCTTTTCTTCTCTATGCTTGATCCCCTCGGGCGTGATCCGGAACCCCAGGAAATGCCCCTCCTTGACCCCGAACGCGCACTTCTCCGCCTTCAATTTTAGCCCTGCTTTTCTGACGTTAGCGAGAGTTTCCTCCAGGTCGGCTAGGTGCGTCTTGGTGTCCTTCGATCGGACGAGTATATCGTCCACGTACACCTCCGCGTTCCTGCCTATCTGCGCCCCGAACACCTTGTCCATTAGCCTCTGGAAGGTAGCCCCAACGTTTCTCAGGCCGAACGGCATCACTTTGAAGCAGAACGTGCCCATCTCTGTGATGAACGAAGTCTTTTCCTCGTCTTCCCTTGCCATGGGCACTTGGTTGTACCCTGAGTGCGCGTCTATGAAACTCAGCAGTTCGCACCCGAAGCTCTGGTCCACCAGCCGGTCTACCGACGGTAGCGGGTAGCTATCCTTGGGGCATGCTTTGTTGAGGTTTGTGAAGTCGACGCACATCCTCCACCCCGCTTCCGCCTTTCTAACAATGACCACATTGGACAGCCACGCGGTGTAACGCACCGGGCGGATGAAACCCGCTCGAAAGAGTTTCTTGACTTCCGTTTCTGCCGCATCCCTTTTTTCTGCCTTTAGCGGATGCAGCTTCTGCCTGACGAGGCAGGCGCCCAGGGCCACCGCGAGCTTGTGCTCTGTCAGCGCCCGAGACACCCCGCTTAGCTACCCCAGCTCATTTGCGAACAAGTCCTCATTTTCTCTGAGGAGCTGCTCCAGCCCGCCCTTTAAGTCCTGCGGGAGGTCCTTTCCTATGCGCACCTCGTTCCGGGCGAGACTGACTAGGGTCGTATGGGACGCTGGCTCCGGCTTTGGGACCTCCTCCCTTGCGGAGTGTGGTAGGCCCTCGTCCGATGTCATCACCTCTCCAACCGAGTTGAAGTAGCACTCGCGTGCCTTCCTCTGGGATCCTCTGACCGTGCATACCCCCCCTTCGGTTGGGAATTTGAGGCACTGGTGGAGCGACGATATCACCGCCTGGAACGCGTGTAGCGCCGCTCTCCCTAGGATGGCATTGTATCCGAACGTGAAGTTTACCACGGTGACCGTGACTTCGACTGTCTTCGCTTGGGCATGCCGGCCCAGAGTGGCCGGGATGGATATCGTCCCTGCAACCGGGACTTTCGCCTGTCTGAAGCCTCTAATGGGGGCCCGGCTCGGGAGTAGATTCGCGCGGGCCAAGCCGAGGTCAACGAAAGCATTCCAGTACAGCACGTCTATCGACGCCCCTGTGGAGGCGTACGTTGGCTTTATCCCCCTTCGGAAGATGGGGGTTATAACTAACGGATCGTCGTGGGGCGTAGTGACGTTCTTCATGTCTTCTTCTGTAACGAGATTTCCATCTTCGTTCGCGGGCGCTTTGTCCCCGCCGTCCGGTACACATCTGAAGCGTATCGGCGCCCTTCCCACGGGTCGTCCCCCCGGGAGGCGCCCCCTCCTGCGATGGTGAGGATATCCCCTACCGCTTCGTCCACTGGCTTTTGCTTCGGTTGCGGGCTTCATTTTCTCCAGCACCTTCGCCAGGTTCAGGCATTCGGCAGTCGTATGGTCGTTGTCCTCGTGGTATTCGCAGAACCGGCATGTGTCCCTGAACGTTGTTGTGTCCTTCCTCATCGGCCTTGGCGGGGGCAGGGCTCCCGTTCCGCTCAGTGTGAGGAAAACTTGCCTTTGGTTTGCCGCCGGGGTTGGTCATGCTTCCCTTCGCCCCCCTCCTGCGGAGGCGCCTGTCTTGTACGTTGCCGCCTGCGGGGCGATCGGGGGCTTGGTCTGCAGCTGCTGATGTTGGTGTTGCTGCTGCCCCCCTGCGCCCGTAGGGGCGCCCTTCCCCCTCTGTTGCCGCTTGTACTCCTGGATCTTTGCCCCCAGGTAGTCCTCCATGTTGCACTCTCCGTGGGACCTTTCCATGGCTTCTGCGAAAGTGCTTGGTGGCTTTCGTGCCAGGTCCCCTGCGAAGAAAGTGGGCCGAAGGCTGTCCGTGAGGGCGTACAGAACCACCTCTTCTGAAATCCCCTCGATCTTCTGCACCTCGCCCGCGAATCGATCCATGTACGCGCGAGTGCTCTCGAATTCTCCTTGTGTGATGGCGCTGAGGGTGGCTTTGATTTTGGGCCTCCTTCGTCGGTGTGAGAAGGCCGCTCGGAACACCGTTACTAGCCCTTCGTAGGTATGCACGGACCCTGCGGGCAACGTCCTGTACCATGCTATCGCGTCGCCCGTGAGGGCTCTGCGGAACATCCGGCACCAGATATCCTTTCTGCTCGTCCTGTCCTCCATGTTGGTCTTGAACGAGTGAAGGTGGTCTCCCTTGTAATATGGGATCTTCGGGGCCCTCCATCCCGGGGGATACTTCTCATCCAGCAGGTGCTGCGCTAGGGCCTCTCCCCTGCTCCGCCTACCGCTAGGGTCGTACTGCCTCCGGGACCTCCCGTGGGGGGAGCGTCGCTCCCGAGTCCCCCGACCAGGGTGGGCGGCCCATACATCGGGTCACCGCCTCCGCACCCGTCTGACTCCAGGGTGTGGGGGGGCACCATGAGCTGGTGCACCTGCTCCTACAGCTGGCGCTGACTCTCCTGTAGAGTGGATATCAGTTCCACGAGTTGCACCCTCTCTCGTTTGCTCTCCCTTTCCGCGCGCTCTTTCTCCTCTGCACGCTCCCTTCGACGGAGCCTCTCGTGCTCCTTCTCCTTCGCCCTGCTCTCCCTTCTCTCCCGGGACCGCGACCGACTCGACCTCCTCTCCATGGACGGGGGCGTGAGCCCGCTTCGTCTGCTCCTTCTGGGAGACTCCCACCCGTACCTTACTTCCTCCAGTTCCATGCGTAACCTTTCCTCCTGGGCGTCCCACTTCTCGTTGGCTCTTATCTCCTCCGAGTATCGGTCCCGCGAGTGGTGTGGCGCCGACCGGTACTCCAACGCCCCTTGCTCGCGTCACCTCGGGCTTTCTCCTACGTGGTATTCGCTTCTCCCCGTCGTCCTCCTCTTCCTCTCCGGCTGCTGTGTTCGATTCACGTCAGGTTCACCACTATTGGTGTGTGAGCTCACTGGAGTAAGTTCGCCGTCCAACCTAGTGCAAGTGTTCCTCTCATAATTGTCAACCTCTTCCCCTGATGGATCAGGAGAGGTATTTATAGTATCCCATGATTGATCCTGGGCCTCATGGGCCAGCCGACCCACCTGCGCCTTCGGGCCCATTCGTGCGTCTGGTACCAACAAAAGTAATTAGCAAGTACTGTCTGTAACTAGAAAATTCTAATTTCTAATTACTGGATATGAACTTATTTGTGAATATGAAAATAATAAATACTTGCAGGCAATTAGACCTTAAGAGAATGAGTCAAATATAAAGATCTTCAAGGGTTAAGGCGCAATCTTTTCAAATTAAATAAGTGTAGCTGGGCAAATTAATAAACCTTTGTTTTTAGTTGACGAAATCGTAATATTTAGTTTAAATACAAAGTGTAATTACAACGAAATTAATACAATCTTTTACACTAATAACGGTTCAATTCAACGACTGGTCTGTTTCCATTTAGAATTGAAACCTAATTCCGACGAATGAGCGATTCCGGCGAGCGACCTCTGTCATCTCTGTTCCGGCTACTCCATCAGCGCGCGCACCCTTGGCATTAAAATTTTAGGTAAAAAAAAATCACCTTTCCCCACAGATTGAGTTTGGTTGCTTTCTTTCACATCAGTCAACTCGTGATCAAGATGAGTGATTAACTAAATCATATGCATAACACCTTATCATATTTTATACCACGGTGCACAATGATTTTATAATCATAACACCAAAGTTAAAAGCTTAAAACGTAGATATTCTTATTATCTCAGAATGGAATGGTCATTAAGTGACAAAAACTCACCCTGGATGGCAATCACTGAACTTCGACTTCAGCTGACCGGAAGATACATCCAAGGACAATACATCACCACCACCTGTACCCAATACCAACAGTAAATATCCTGACTTTCTTTTATTCTGTACAATGAAAAACACAACCCATCAAGATTTGACTATTAAAATCAGCACATGATATTGATTTAGGGTTCATTTGAATAATAAAATTAAAAAAATCCTACTTCAGGGCCAACGACCAGGGCACGAAACCGGATGACCCACCCTGATCACCCTACAATCCTGTATGCCTGTATGTATATATATAAAAATTTGAAATTTAAAGATAAAATTAACAACAATTATAAAATTAAACATATTACAACAATTATAAAATAACATTTATAGTTTATCATAAAAATTTATCTCGAATGAAAATGACCTATACAACAAGATTTGAATCATAAACTTTAAGAAACATTAATAATTATTAGTCAATGTGAACAGTTGAGTTAATCTCTCATTGTAGCAAATAACTTCTAATTTCAAGGTTGCCAAAAATTTAGATAGGTAAAAGTTGAAAATTATATTCTCAAACAAGATGGATGAAAAAAAGTTCTCGTATTTTATGGAACTTCTCAAATAACTGACTACTAGTATAACAAAACAATCCAATTTCTTAGACAAAAATGATACATTATGGAGACTAAAATCCAAGTTTTCTATTCGTCGTCGCCGCTGCTTTTAGATAGTTCTTCCTCCTCGTTATAGAGTACTGCGTAGACATCTTCATCGTTGTCACTTTCATTCAACGGTTCACTGGGCAAAATATTGTCTGCGTCCTTGTCACCACCCGCTTTAGCGATCTGGAGCAATGTTAAAGATTAAAAACTATATGGTATGCAATCTTAAAAATGACAAATTTAGCATTACCTGTGCAGTAATAAGCTGAAGAGAACCAGACAGCCGAGAGAGAGACCCAACAGATAAAGATTTGAACCTTGTCATCTGCAACATATCAACATGAATGGTAGTTGATGATTTATCATGACAAAATATATGCACTACTGATACCAGGTGATTTATCATGTATTCAGTCATTATAAAAACATTTTATGTTATAACAACAACAATAATACAGACAATATCAAGTTCAAAACTAACTAGATATTTCATCAGGGAAATTTCTCAAATCTATAGCTTCTTTAAAGTTGCTCTGACTTTTATGCAAAATATGAAACAATGGCGATGGTTAAAAAAAAAATGGCAAGATTCCAAGAACAAATGACCCACAGAGCTGAAACACAAGAACTAAAACAAATCGATCGCAAAGTTGCGAAGTTTTACCTTGTGTAATCCCTCCAAAATTTGTTTTGATGCCTTTTGAGACATGATAGAATAGTTGTGATGAGTTAAAATGTGGCATATCCATGGAACAACCTTCTCCTCACTAACTGATCTGTTCAAGCAAAATAGCAATTACTTACTTCTGCACTAACTCTTATCACTGTTGAATTACATCCAGAATTCCAAATGATCGATGGTTTTTCTAACATGAAACTAAATAATATGGTGTCATAACTAAATTAAATGTCTTACATATACAAAAATGTTAAAAATTTCTACATTTTGACTTTTGAGCAACATGTAATTGTTAAAAATTTGCTGAAACTTTTTTTTTCAATGGTAGATTGTTTTATATTTGATTTTGACCCCGTCATATGATTAAGGACTGATTACCGAAACATTATCAACAACAAAATTCACATACCTCATTTTCCACATTATGACTAATCCAACAAAAAGCCTGAAGGCATCCCCATGGAACAACGACAACAATGTTTCCCGATTCTGATAGATAATGTTCAACTTTCATTAGAACATAACAATGATCGAGTAAATAAAAGGTATTTTTAGGAGAGAAACCCAATAATATGAAACTTATTCTGATTTATGAAGAAAATAGGGCACAGTTAACTTATGATCCTAGAATCAACCCATAAGCTATAATAGCACTTCTCAAGTTGTTTTATGGTACTGAAATTTGCATTACATCATGAGTTCTATTCACGATTGTTACCTACCCATTTTAAATTAACCTGGTGATATAGTAGATGGGTTCTAGTGCCACTTGGAGGTTTTACCCTTCCAATGAAATGAAAATTCCTGTATTTGCAAAAAATATGATCCTAGAATCATTTGCTCACGGTACTAGAAGTTTGCTTTTGATCAGAAGTTCTATACATGATGGTTACCTACCCATTTTAAATTTACCTGGTGATATACTAGATTAGGGTCTACCCATAAATGAAATAAAATTTCCTGTATTTGCAAAAAATATGATCCTAGAAATCTAGAATCATTTGCTCGTAGTATTTCACAAGCTACAAAAATGTATGGTTCAATGATAACAACAAAATACAAAAGCACTAGTTTTAAAGATCAACAAACCTTATTTATCTGCGGTGCATTAGTACTAACTAACGAGCTTGCATTCTTGAAAATGGTAGGATCAAAATTAGCCGTAAAGAGAACTTGAACACAATATTCTGAACTGATGAAATCTTCTCTAGCAAGAATTCCTGCTGATTTCAATTTCTCCTCCAAATTTATACTAACATATTGCTCTTCAAATATTTCATGCACTACATGAATTCAGATAAAAATAAACATATACATTTAACAAAAAAACATCTGATAAGTTAGCTTGTGATAAGAAATAGTTTCTCA
This sequence comes from Zostera marina, assembly GCA_001185155.1. Taxonomy (NCBI): domain Eukaryota; kingdom Viridiplantae; phylum Streptophyta; class Magnoliopsida; order Alismatales; family Zosteraceae; genus Zostera; species Zostera marina. The sequence goes on from LFYR01000729.1 coordinate 791,232, forward strand.
TTGTCAAAATACTGTATTAAAATTTTAGGCAAAAAAAATTCCACCTTTCCCCACAGATTGAGTTTGGTTGCTTTCTTTCACATCAGTCAACTTGTGATCAAAATCTGCAATCATTGTTGGAAATGGGATAGTGGCATCTTCAGCATTTGAATGATCTAGTACAGTCACTGTGAAAAAATAGACAAAAAAAGGAAAGTTTAAAGTTCTAAAATTCGAGTCGAGTTTCGTCGAGTTGAGTTGGAAGTTGGAACAATTCTTACAAATAACGATGCAAGAGACGGTCCGTGGGCCCAACCCACATACCTTATTCGGTATTTCATTCACCAAAAATTTCATGCACATCAATAAATCAATAGTACATAGGAGTTGAAGAGGGGTATATTAATTAAGTCGTTTGTATATAGTTAATAATCTAAGGACCTTATGAAAACTTGAGTAACAACTAACTAACTTTTATGAACCATGAGTGAGGGCGATATGGGCAGAGCATATGCAGACAGTGGTCCTTAAAATAGCCTCTGTGTGCTTGAATAATTACTCTTTCACCACTGTTGGGTGTCCTACCGTCATTAATATACCTCATTAACACTTAACCACACGCAAACCCACACAGTAAATAACATTAATTAAGGGATTAATAATTAATTAGGGGTGGCAAATATTCAAGTTTAACCACTTTAAATTATCTTATTATTGCCTAATAATTCATTTTCAGATTAGAACATTTATCTGCATTTTTTTTTTGATAACGAGAGGAAAATCTATGATTCAAGTCTCGCTGTATAATTGACAAGATTATTTTTTATTTATAACGGAGTAGAAAAACCTAACTCCGAGTGATTATATACCAAAGTTAAATGATATATTATTGGCTACATCGTGGTGAAAATTAAATGAAAATTACGTATACCATACAACGAGGCTCGAACCTTGAAATCTCAGAAAATAAATCTTAATAGTTACTGTGATAAATTAAGCTATTATTTTCCGTGTGTTGTAAATTTATATTTTAATCTTATATATATATATGTGTATGTGTGTGTATAATTGTTGAATTCAGACTATCTTAATGAAAATACTGTATTAAAATTTCAGGCAAAAAAAAATCCACCTTTCCCCAAAGATTGAGTTTGGTTGCTTTCTTTCACATCAGTTAACTCGTGATCAAGATCTGCTACAATATGTGACTTGCTGTGCTTTCTCTTCTTCGTACCTTTTTTATTAAGTATCATTGTTGGAGGTGGGATTATGAGTGAAACTAGAAGAGATGGAAAATGAGGGAATCAAGTGATCGACCCCTCTAAACATATATTAGATGTGTTTATATACAATTGAGTTTAAGTTTAGATCTAAACTGAATTCAGTTCAGATCTAATCTACACTAACTAATTACAATTAGTATTATAAGGACTAAAATGTAATTACAAACAAATGAAAACAAATAGCATTATCTAATATTACTAATTCCACCATTCCCCACAAATTTTAAACGAACCGAACCCGAACAGTTCAGCTAACTAAACAAACCAAACCCAAATTTTGGCTCGTTTAGTTAGTTACACCGAACCGAATACTTTGGTGTTCGGTTCGTTAGGCTCGATTAACATCCCTACATATGATAATAAAGAAATCAAAAGATAACATAATACAATCAATATGAAAGTACAAACATGAGAGAAAATGGGAAACAATAGAAAATTGTACTCACTTTATGACCAGTGAACTTTTGAATTTTTTTATTATTTGAATTGAAAACCTTCAGTTGAGCAGATGCAATGGCAAACATATTTGATATTTCCATCTAGAACAGAATGGTGAAGATAAATAATCAATAAGTATTGAATAACGATAACAAAAGTTAGTGTAGGAGTCACTATCGATACATTAAAAGTTATACCCCTTACAAATAACAAACTTCTATGTGAGAAACGGAGGATAATTGTCCACAAAAGGTAAAAAACATCATTTGCATTTTGATTTGTCGATAAGAAAAACTATCATTTGCAAATGGAAGTGCATGCTTAGCTGGCATATAAAATCCTTGAAGTGCAATACATAGACGCAGTTCTGAAAATGAAAAGTATTTTACATGGAGGGACTGCCAATGAAGATATAGCCTTGGTGGATACTTGGAAATTCCGTAACGAAACTCCAGTTTTTAAATTAATCTGGCATACCATACCATCTATGCCCGTGGTATATACATGTGCATCATGTTCTGAGAAAGAAATGGCAGTAACACCACTGGCATAAGAAACATATAACTGAATTAAGAGTTGGCGAAAAATAATATAGAAGAAATTGTTATGAGAGTGTGGCAAATTAATGAGCTAAGTCTAGTTCTAGCTAAGGGATGGTTTAGTCCAGTTCAAAAATAAAATGAGTGTTTAACTAAATCATATGCATAATACCTTATCGTATTTTATACCACGGTGCACAATGATTTTATAATCATAACACCAAAGTTAAAAGCTTAAAACGTAGATATTCTTATTATCTCATAATGGAATGGTCATTAAGTGACAAAAACTTACCCTGGATGGCAATCACTGAACTTCCACTTCAGCTGACCGGAGATACATCCAAGGACAATACATCACCACCACCTGTACCCAACACCAACAGTAAATATCCCAACTTTCTTTTATTCTGTACAATAAAAAACACAACCCATCAAGAAATGACTATTAAAATCAGCACATGATATTGATTTAGGGTTCATTTGAATGAAAGAAAGAAAATACCTTCTTTCCCAAATGTGCCCAATGCATACAGGTTTAATCAAGAGAAAGATACTTGCTTTCATGCTTTGATTCCATAATGCCACCACCAGCATTATCTATTGACAAATTCACAAACTCCATATGCAAACGCCCTGTCAACGTGTTCCATATCTATGGAAATAAAAGGATTACATAATAACATCAGTTAAAGATGGGTTTTATGATACAAGAAATTGCTACAAAATAGATAAGGAGACAGTAACCTTAACACGTCCGTCGCCCGAAGAAATGGCGTAGAACTCTGATGTAGGACTGAAGGAAGTGAGGAGATCTTTGATGTTCGAAGATGCCATTATCCGTAATGATTATAAAAACCTTAATTAACACTGGTACAGGATTTCAACATTTATACGATGATCAGTGGTTTCTTAGAGAGGAGATGGCGGTGGCTGCTTGGTGTTAGAGATGGCGGCGGCGGCTGCTTAGAGTTGGATGTTGGAGACGGAAATACGAATTAGGTTGGGAAGAATTGGCCGTTGAGTTATTTAGGTATTGGGTTATTTCTATTTTTATATTTTATGTTTTTAATATTTAGTATATAGGATTATTGTTATAGGTTTATAATTTTAGGACATTATAGAAACAAAACTAGGGTGTTCACTATTCAGGACGGGTCTGGCTAAGGGGGAAAGATAAACCGAGACATAGGAGAAATTTCTCCTTTTATCTGATCCGGACCCACCCCGTTTTCTTGTCGGGCAAACGGGGAGGAATGTTTGCTCCGAACACCCTCCCAACGGGGCGAGTCAGGCCCAGATTCATGCTCGTCCCTATTTAGGAGTAAGAATCAGACTAGACAGATTCTTGGGCAAACCACAGACAGAATTAATGTAATTGCTGCTATTTTTTAACTTGGATTAATTGATGATACCCCTGGTTCGTCAGACCAGGACTAATCGGCCTATTTGGCCTAACAAGACAGACAGGCCCGTTATGCCCCAACGGACCGGACCTGGTCGGGTCGGTCGGGTCAGGTTAAGTCCAGTAAAAGAGGGTTCAATCCAGTAGGAAAGTGTATAAATACCCCTAAGGGTTGAACGTAGAGAGGAGGGGAACATTTGTAATACACTTGTAACAGAGATTGTCTGGTATATATTTGATATTAAACGATCATTAATTATTTAAGGCGCATTTCATATGCATTGTATGTCAATGCATTGTATGCATCATTCGTATATACCGCATTTTAACATGATATCAACTGAAAAATCCAGTCATGCTTCCGCATCAAGAGCCGCCCGATCCAAGTTTGTTTCTTCCAGCAAAGACTAAATAGACTCTGGCTCAAGCTCCACAGTGACAATCCCGTCGACTGCAAAAGCAATTCTTCAATCTCTGCCGCATCGGAGTCTGTCAATTCCACCAAAGCATCGACGGAAATCTTCCCATCACAGAACTCATCACACATCTCATTCAAGAAAATCAAGGAGACATCACTGCACATCACTACACATCGGCGCTTAACGACAGGGATTCAATTTATTTCTTGAATTCCAACTACCACCCTGAAACCCAAATGGTTTCAGATAAATTGGTAGGTGAATCCAATTATACAACATGGGCTAATGCCATAAAATTATCTTTTGTTTCTAGGCGAAAAATTGCCTTCATCAATGGAAAGATTAAGAAGCCAGAAAATATTGATGATAAAGATTTTGAAGCATGAGAGACTGTGAATGGATTGGTGTTGTCTTGGATAGTTAATGGGCCATCTCCATAGTTCGCTTCTATTCTAATGCACATTGAAACGGCCTACACGGCTTGGACAGATTTGCAAGAGAAGTATAAGCAAAAGAATGCCCCTAAATATAACCAAATAAGGTATGAGTTAAATAATCTACATCAAGGCAGTAGTAGTGTGATTGAGTATCATGATCAATTTAAGGCTTTGTGGAATCAAAAGGTAGAATTAGATGATTGTGAATTTTGTGATAAATGTGTTCCAAAGTTCAATGAGAAATTAGAGAAAGACAAGATTCATCAGTTCCTTTTGGGACTGAATAAAGATTTTAAAGCCTTAAGAAGACAAATCCTATCATATGATGAGTTCTTTAGTATGAATAGGATTTTTTATTTGATCACTCAAAAAGAAAAACAAAAAACAGATTTTAGGGAAAATAATGCAAAAACAAAGTCATCTGCATTTTTCATTAAGAAAGTGAATGAAAAAGAAGAAAAAGGATTACATAGTAGAAATGAAAAAAATTAGACACTTCAAAATACTTCGACAATTGCAAATTTTATGATCATACTAGGAAGGAATGCTTTCATTTAGTAGGTTTTCCAGAAAAGAAAAAAGACAATGGGAAAAAGGAAAACAAGAATAAAAAGACAAGATATGAAAGTACAAATCAAACCACAACTACTACCCTTCCAACCTTGACCAATGAGGAACTTCTCAGAAATAATGGTATGAAATATTTTTTTAATGCATTAAAATTCAGAAATAATTATTATGTCTATAATGCGATAGATTTTAATAAAGAATGGATTATAGACACTGGAGCTTCCCAACACATGACTGAGAACTTTCAATATTTTGATGGGCTTCCAACTGAGAAGCAAGAACACTTTGTCACCATATCTAGTGGTGAAATATATAGGGTAAAATCCACAGGAACAATAACTCTTTCTAGAAACATAAAATTAAGAGATGTACTCTACATTCCCCAATTCAAAGTTAAATAATTTAATTTCAATAAATAAATTAACTTCAGATAGTGATCTAGAAATATTATTTGATAGTGAAAAATGTCTTTTTCAGGGAAGCAAATTAAGAAAAGTGATTGGCAAAGATAGATGTCAAGATGTCAAGGTGTCAAGATTGGCAAAGAAAAGCTCAAATTTTATCTCTGATTTTGCAAATACATCCCTGGTTTTGCAAACTTAGATATACAAAAAACATATCAAAAAACAATTGTTTGTTTAATTTAATACACATAGATATTTGAGGTAAATTCTCAACAACTAGTCATGATGGATATGAGTATTTTCTCACAATAGTTGAGGATTTAAGTAGAACAATATGGGTCTACTTAATTAAGAATAAATCCATGGTCTATGAATGCATTAAAAGGTTCATAACAAAGGTTAAATTTTTTTTTGCATAAACATAAAAACCATAAGGAGTGACAATAGGGGAGAGTTTAAATCTAAAAAATTCAGAGTTTTATTAGAAAATCATGGAATAATACATCAATTCACTTGTCTATATAATCATCAACAAAATGCAAGAGTTGAGAAAACATAGATGCTTGTTTAATATAGCTAGGTCATTGCATATACAAGCCAATATACCTCTAAAATACTGAGGAGAGTGTATATTGGTTGCAACATTTTTAATAAATAGGATTTCATCCAAAGTCCTTGATAGTACAAGGTCCAACATACAGACCATAGTACTAAAAGACGTATCCCAAGATATCTAATACGCAGAGGAGGGGGGAGTACTGGTGATACAGTATCCCGAACCCGGTCACAACTTACCAGCAACTAGAAGTCCGGATAGCCTAAGATGAGTTGAGGTACCTATTCTAGGATTGGGGAGGTCCAAAGTCGAATCCTAGGAAGATCGACTTTCCTGAGGATCGCGACATCCAGAATCGCAGATGACCAGAAATTTGAATCCCCGACAGCAGTGATCGAGCGTCGCTCGCATTCAGATTAGAGGGGGGATTCACTCCATCGGACCCATCCAAGGTTGCATGAGTCATCACTTGTTCATACTCGCCGTCCCCAGAACGGCCGACAGGAAGCAACCTTGGTACGCCATTCGCGGCGATTTCACAATGAGCGAACCCAGAGGGGTTCAAAGCTCCAACATATGTGTTTAAGTCGAGGTCTGGGTCTCGACTAGCATTCAGATCCACGGGAGGTGGCGGAGTTCTTTCAGAGCGCCGGCCCTCTCTACGTCGTGGATTTTGAGCACCACGGTCCACAGTCAAGGTCTCCTCGAAGTTTATATTCAAGGGAGGAGGGACCCCTTCATTTTCTTCGGGCACATGTACTTTTCCCTTCCCGGTGGTGCGCCTTCTCTTCCTCTTCAGAGAAGGACCTTGGTTCGGGTTCAGTCCCGACACAATTCGGCCTTCCGCGCTCACGACCAATGGTGCAGTGCGACGCGCGGAAGAATCATCAATACTCATAGGAGTCGCCGACTCCAGCACACGAGTCGCCGATCCAATGACAGGAATCGGCGAGACACGGCCAGCAGTCGCCGACCCAATGGCAGTTGAGCCCTGCCTCCTTCGCTTGAAGGATTTCCCTTTTACAGGACCTGCATGAGTCGCCGACTCCACAATGGGAGTCGCCGACACAGAGGCCACGGGAATTTCCCCCAGCTCAAGAGGCTCCCGTACGAATACAAGGGCCCTGCACTGAGTCGCCGACTCCACAAGGAGAGTCGCCGACACTGGCGAGGCGCCAAGTAGTTCATGCACGGTGGCACTCAACTCCATACCATGAGGTGGCACGACCGGAATCGCCGACTCAACCTCTCTGTCAGGAGAGGGAATAGGCGATTCAACGGTGTTCAACAACTCATCTAGGTTATCCACGATCATTTCAGCTATGAAAGCTGACGTTTCGGTTTCCTTCAATGGAGACAAAGGGGAATCGGGGGTAGACATTGGGGGAATCGACGATTCGAAGTTTTAGAACTGGAGAATCGGCGATTCAAAAATCTGGAGGTTTAGGCGATCAAGAGAGGCAAAAGAGTGTTGTGAGGTTTTGGGGAAAACCTCTCCACTATTTATAGCCCTTGGGAAAATTGCAAAAAAACCCCAGAAAACCCAAAATTTACGAAATTTGAGATCAAGATTCGATCTCCAAATCCCCCGAATCACGCCGATTCGCCGACTACACAGGGCAGTCGCCGACTCCGGGCAAAAACTCACAGCACTGTGAGAAAAATTTCCTTATTTGGAGATTTTACAAATATTCCCCGTATATCTCCCAAATATCCCGAGGATCTCCCAAAAAGATCCGACGGTTACACTAGGAGTCGCCGACTCACAGAGGGAGTCGCCGACTCATAGGGGTAAAAAACAAAAATACCCCCTACCACAGGTATCGCCGACTGGCAAGAATATCACAAACTCCAGTCGCCGATTCCGGGTAAAATAACACTAAAACTGCCCCAAGTGCAAGTTTTCAGGGGGGAGTATTACAAACTCTCCCGGCACTTCTGTCGCTTCGGCCAGAAGTCGTCAAATTTCAAGTTAAGAGTATCGCAAACTCTACCAACACTTCTGTCGCTTCGGCCGGAAGTCATCACACTTCAGGAGGGAGTATCACAAACTCTCTCCATCGTTAAGGTTCCGAGTTTCAAGGCAACCTTCGAGTGTCGAGTATCTTTGATTGGTCGTTTACCGACAGTCACATAATTCGAAAAACACTCGTCCCAAAAAATTGTGTATCACCAAAGCACAATCTTCGGGGGGAGTATCACAAGCTCTCCCGACACTTCTGTCGCTTCGGCCAGAAGTCGTCAAAATTCGAGGGGGAGTACCACAAACTCTC
>LFYR01000729.1:800266-840035 GCA_001185155.1 Zostera marina
TCTGTCGCTTCGGCCAGAAGTCGTCGAAAAATTTGAGCATGGTGAAATCTGTCGCTTCGGCCAGATTCACCAAGGATAAATTTGAGCAAAGGAAGGGCTTCACGAGAGGTAAATCGCACGGTAAGTTGAATAATAAATATATGCGTTTATGGACTAATCTAGTTGTTTTGCAGAGTGTTTTCCTTTTTTGCAGGTTAGATTCCGTAGTCCGGGTTAGGATCGGATTCTAATTGTGAATTCGTAGCCCCGACCGGAATCAGATTCTAATAGTGAATCAACAAGTTCTATATCCAAGGCGAGTATCGGATCCTGATAGTGGATCTGTAGCCTTGGTCAGAATCAGATTCTAAATAGTGAATCAACAGGTTCTGTATCCGAGGCGAGTATCGGATCCTGATAGTGGATCTGTAGCCTTGGTCAGAATCAGACTCTGATAGTGAGTCGGTCTACTTCGTCGCTTCGGCCTTAGTAGACCAGGGGTCATTTTGACGCTTCGGCCTTAATGATCTCAAGGGGGGAGTATCACAAGCTCATCCCGACACTCCTGTCGCTTTGGCCAGAAGTTGTCAAATTCGGGGGGGAGTATCATAAACTCTTCCCGACACTTCTGTCGCTTTGGCCAGAAGCTGTCACATCATGAGCATGATAGATCTGTCGCTTCGGCCAGATCAATCAAGGATTTTGTGAGCATAGGAAGGAGCAGCAAGAGGAGCAGCCCCCCACGGCAAGGTCAGTAAGTCAATAAATATATCCTTTAGACTGATACAGTTGTTTTGCAGGTTATTTTTGTTTTGCAGGAACGATCCTGTCGCTTTGGCCAGGATCCACGCATTCTGTCGCTTCGGCCAGAATCAGACTCTAATAACAAGTCGGTCCATTTTGTCGCTACGGCCTCAATGGACCAAGAATTATTTTGTCGCTTTGGCCTCAATAATTCTCCTATCTTGTCGCTTTGGCCTTGATAGACTTGGAGATTATTTTGTCACTTTGGCCTTAATGATCTCGACCCACTTTGTCGCTTCAGCCTTAGTGGGGTAACCGTCGTTGCGGACGTAAAGTCGCTCTTGATCAGGGTGGACTATAAACATCGGTTCTGATAGTGAACTAGATCCTGTCGCTTTGGCCAAGATCCACGCATTCTGTCGCTTTGGCCAGAATCAGACTCTGATAGTGAGTCGCTCCATTTTGTCGCTTTGGCCTTAATGGATGGGAATTATTTTGTCGCTTTGGGCCTTAATAATCTCCCTTCATCTTGTCGCTTCGGCCTTGATGATAACACAGAAAGAGTCGCTCCTGATCAGAGTTAGACTATAAACACGTAATTCTATTGGCCTGGAACTAGATTCTGATAGTGAATCAATCCATCTAATAGTGCATGGATAACGGAGTCATTGTGTCGCTGTGGCTACATTGATTCGATCCCATCTTGTCGCTTTGACCTCGATGCGGATCACCTTGCTTGGGGGGGGATACTGGCGGTACATAGGTGTTCAGCCATACTCTCTTCAGGGGGGAGTACTGGTGAGACATGCCTGATTACGTCAGTCACTCCCAGCAACGCCCTTCAAACAAGGAATAGGGTTCCGTCGCTATATGCCGGACCCCCGGAAAGGCTTCCACGGTGCGGAGCACGTGTCTACGTCAAGAGCCCAAGTTAACACTTGGGAGTCGCCGACTCCAAGGGTGAATCGCCGATTCCTGCCAGCAGGGATCTCGGGTCTGGTAGACCGAGGACTTGGCCTCCAAGGAATCGGCGACTCCACTCCTGGATCGGCGACTCCCACACCTGAGTCGCCGACTCCCAGCCGTTACGCGGGCGGGCCCACCCCATTATGGCACCCTTCAATAGGGCACCATAATGAGGTGGGCCCCACTCCATTGAATGGAAACGTTCTAGGACCCTATAAAAGGGGACCTAGGGGCGTCCTCCATAGACAACATACCCTCTTGGCACAACACTCCACACTAGAGCAACCAAGGAGCCCGAATCGCCTACTCCCACGTGAGTCGCCGATTCCCCTCCTTTTCTGCAGGTGTTTGACGTAGAGCGCGCGTCGTAGACTCCAAAGCCTCCGGCTCATCTCGCCACCCCGCGAGCCCACTGGTAGCAGATTCCGTGCTTCATCAGTTTTCACAACTAATAATCATAACAAAAATGTTCCATATATTGATATTCAATAAAAAGTACAAAACGGAACATAAAAAGGTACATATTACAAGGTAGGAGGAGGAGGAGAGGGCTTATCACTAACAGGAAAGGATGAGTCTTTAGAACCCACTGCACCATTGTCATCTTGATCTGCAATAGAAAAGTCCTCGTCAATGGCAGTATCTTCTCCCGAGACCTCCCCTTCATCTTCATCATCTTCCGCAAGCGCCCGATCCCGGATCTCCGTAGCTTCTTTCGGGTACTTGCGAGCCCAGCGGTGGACATCTTCGGCCTCAAAACCAGGACATACGTGAGGACCCAGATCCACCAAATCATTGTAATCTCACACGTTAGCGAGAAACTCAGTTCGAATCTGGCCCATATGTTCAATCATCTTCTGGTTTTCCTCAGTCTGCCCGGCCAAGGCATCTGTCAATCGCTTAATCTCAACATCACGGTCACTCAGCAACTGGGAAGTTTCACGATCTTTCATTAGTAAAGCTTCCCTTTCAATAGACCCTTCGTTCAGTCGTTCAGTAAAGGTATGATTTTGCTCCATAACTGAACGATGAGTTTCTTCAGTTGCTTCATATTGCCGAGTGACTCCGTCAATGATAGCATCCTTCAAAATAACCTTGGCCCGCTCGGCATCTCGCTCAATCTCCAAGGCCCCCAACTCCCCACGAACCTTGGAAAGTTCTTGTCTCTCGCTCTCCACAAGTCTACGCTGAAGGGCCCAATCCCCAACCAATTTCTTGTTGATAGCAGAAAGAGTAGAGGCGTCTGAGATTTTCTGCTGAATTCCGCCCTCTAAATCTTTACACCTACGCTTGACTTTCTTCAACTCGTCTTCTAGGGAGTGATTATCACGAAGACGAGATAGGGAGGAGAGACGGCCCAGAAACAGATAAGCGAGCTGCAAAAAAGAAAATAAGTACAAGCTCATCATAAAAATAAGAACAAGAGCACTTACGTTATTAATATTCTGTCCGACTTCTTCGACAAGTCGGTCCATCGGATACCCAGATATGGTCCGCAACGTAGTTCGGGCGGCATCCATATCAGCAACTATCGGAAACTTGGTCCCATAATTCCGAGGATGGGAACCTTGGTAACCCGGCATCTGAGTCTCCCGGGTAGAAGCATACGGGTAACGGCCCCGAGAGGACTCCCCAACCTGATACCTCCGTCGAGGAGGAGTTCGTCGTCGGGGGGAATGCCTCCTCGCTTTCTTCGGAGGAGAAGGGCCAGTTCTGGAAGGAGGGGACTTCCTTTTCTCATATCGGCCTCTTCTTCCCTCCGACCCCTCTGACTGGGCTCCCTTCCCAGTATCTTTCTCTCGCTCCTCTTCCGGCGTACGGAAGAAGGAAGCAAGTTTAGCAGCAGATGACTGCGCAGAGGGAGTCTTCACAGGTGTCTCCTCTTCAGTAGTTCGATCCTCATCGGGAGGAGTAGGGGAATCAGCCCGATAGGAGTTCTCATGGGCACGATGCCTCAGGTGTCGGACGTCAAAAGGCTTTATGGCAGACGTGTAAACCTTCGTACCAGTCTCATTCTGTCCCACGCGTTCAGGGACACCGCCAGGATTGTGCAAATAAAAATCTGCGAGAAAGAAAAAACAGAGTTAATAAACACGCACACAAATAGGCAATCAAAAAACAAAGGAGAACCTTGTCGGTTAAAAACATCGTCTATCGCGTGACCGACGGGCACGGCGATTGGGTGAAGGAAGGCCAGCCTTTGTACAAAATCCCCCTCGTCCGAGGTCAAAATAGGACGGGGAGTGGGCCTACGATCACTACTGGATGCAGGAAGAAGTCGGCTACCAGGACATAACCTGCAATCCACAAAAATGAATTCGCTCTTATTCCGCCTACTTGGAGGATCTTTCAGGAGAGCAGAGTATTGAACAGAGGAGGCACGGCTGTTACAGGCAATAAAAGGGTTGCCCTTCTTCGGATTTTGAAAGGAGAAGAAGTGGAAGAACAGCCGAGCCGTCGGAACTATGTCAGCATCCCTAAGGATGTTAATAAAACCTCTGACATAAAAGAAAAAGACGGCACCCATTTGAGAGATGCACAACCCAGAATACAAAAGGATCTCACTAACCAAGGAAGGGATCGAAAGGATCGGAAAGTTAGTGAAGTAGAGACGGTGAAGTGCCAGCATGAAATAGGGGGGCACATCACCCGTAGTCTCAGAAGGGTAAGCCCAGTACACTCTCTCTCTAAGCTTTAGGCCCCGTAAGATCCTCAGAGCAGCGTCTAAGGAAAGGGTGTTGGAACATCTATCCACATTGGAGGACAAAGGGTAGCCCGGAATATCGTTCAGGGAAACAGAACAGAAGGAACCATATCCAGGCCCATACTCGCCTCGGTCAAGGATGGGAACAACGTGGAAACCGTGTCGGATAAGGACGGACCACTGACGCCAAGAACCATCTATCTCCCGATAGAAAGATGGGGCGCCACTTTCCTCAAGAGAAGATGGGAAAGGTTACTTCTCCTCTGTCTCAGGAGGATAACCTACAGGAGAGTCCTCTAGTACGTGAATGTTTTGACCACGGGCTTCGGGAGGAAGTTGGGTAGAATCATATGTGGCCAAGGCAGACACCTCAACAATAGGGACATCTTCCGGAATAGAAGCCAAAACAATGGCGGTGGAATGAGGAGTCACGGTGGTAAAAGGAGGGGTGCCCCCGATTTTTACATCCCGTTCGGGAGAGGAAGAACTATAGGAAGAGGAACCCGAACTCCTAGAACTGGATGAAGAAGACCCTGAGCTAGAGGAACCCAAACCCGAGGAGGAAGAAGAGGGAGAACCTACAAACAAAGGAAAAAACAAAAATAAGTTATAAAACAAAAACTTACTGGGAATAGACTTTCGCATACGGCGAGCAGAAGGAACTTTTCGCTTACTTCCAACAGTAGAAGAGGAAAGCAGCTCAGTCCCAGGCTCGGCCACAGCATTAGTCTCAACTTGAGAGCTAAGAATAATAGCCCGCTCCTCATTAGGAGGAATATCTTGCTGAGTATTCTTATCAAAAGACATGATCACAACCTGCACAAAACACATAAACACTTCAATTAGTTTGGTTTGGTTGTTTGTTTGTTTTTTAGGTTACAAAAGTCGATTCCAGTAAGAAAGTCGGTCAAGACTTCAGGAAATCGAACTGTAATACGAGGGAAGAAGACTTCAGAAAACTAACTCAAAAAAGTTAGAATACCAGGAAGTCGATCCCCGCAGTGATACAACTTCAGGAAGTCGATCACAAATAGTCGGACTTCAGAAAGAAAAATCACAGGGAAAGCAACTTCAGAAGACAAAAGTCTCAGGAAATCGATCCCAGCAGATCCGACCCAAGGAAGTCGATGACAAAAGTCGAACTCCAGGAAGTCGGACCAAGGGTATCACTTCGGGAAAGCAAAAGCTAAGTCCCAGGAAGTCGATCCCAGTAAAAGTAGGTCCAACTCTGAAAAGTCGATGACAAGGAGTCAGACTTCACAAAGTAGGACCGCAGTCCAAAGGGGGGAACAACTTCGAAGAGGACCGACTTTAAACAAAAGTCGGACCCCAAGGAAGTCGAACCCAGTGCAACCTTGAAAGAATCCGACAGACAGAAGTCGGACCCCAGAAAGTTGCACCTCCAAGGCTGAAGTCGAAGCCTTACGCGCGCTGGAAGTCGAAGCGAAAAACCTTGAAAGTCGAAAGCAGAAAAGTCGATGCCTCAGAGCGAAGGAGTTAGGTGAGAAGCGAATAACCCCCCTCTGCTATTTATAGGGGAAAGTCGAAGACGAACCGTTCACGGGCACTGTTCATCCGGCGAGCCGAAAAGCCCACGGGCTCGGCAGGCCCAACACGCCCGAGTCCGCAAAAAACCTAAAATCCGACTAAATGACATCGACATTTCAGAACAAAAGCATCGACATTTATCTTGGAATTCGAAACCTTCAAAAGAGAAGGACAGGATCGACATTCCACAACCATTCGGATCGACATCCTCAGAGGGGGATAGACGTCGACATTTACCTTGGAATTCGAAACCTTCAAAAGAGAAAGACAGGATCGACATTCTACAACCATTCGGATCGACATCCTCAGAGAGGGATAGACGTCAACATTTACCTTGGAATTCGGAACCTTCAAAAGAGAAGGACAGGATCGACATTCCACAACCATTCGGATCGACATCCTCAGAGGGGGATAAACGTCGACATTTACCTTGGAATTCGAAACCTTCAAAAGAGAATGACAGGATCGACATTCCACAACCATTCAGATCGACATCCTCAGAGGGGGATAGACGTCGACATTATTCACAGTTGACATCGACATTTACAGAAAAGGATAAGGTCAGCCTTCATACAACTTCGACATCATTAGGGAGAGATGAGATCGACTTTCAGTATGATCGACAACATCCTAAGAAAAGGAAAGAGTCAACCATCACACGAAATCGAAATCCTCAGAAAAAGGTGGGATCGACATCTCCAGGGAGAGATGAGATTGACTTTTTATACAAACTTCGACATCTTCAGAAAAGAATGGCACCGACCAAAAGAAGGCATCGACATTTTAAAAAGTCGATCGTCACAAACTACACCGACATACTTCAGAGTAAAGGTGTAAGACAAGTGAGAGAAAGGGTAAAATATCTTTATTCAGAATTACAAATAAAAAAAATGAAAATGTTACAAATCCCTAGTTAAAATTGATACGGCGACGCAAGCGGCGAGGAACCTGATCCAGCGGGGAAGCACCGCGGCGGGGACGCCTCCGACGTCGACCACGAGTTGGGACAGCAGAGGAGGAAGCAGGCGGAAGATCGCCAACAGACCATTCCTCAAATATTGATTCCCTGGCCGCAACGGCAACACTCTGCCGCTCAACAATAATCTGGCGCAGAGAAGGAAGATCCAAGGCCGAAGACCGATGATCCAAAATGTTCAAAATTCGATCCAGCTTCTCAATCTCTCCCTGAATAAAATCAGCAAAGACACTCACAAGAAGAGCCATGGATGAAGGAAATGGAGAACCTAAAGGCTCTATTTATAGACCCCACGTCTGCACAAAAGGACAAAAAAGAGTAAAACCGATCAGAAGAACAACCCTTCCAAAGATCGGCATAAAGACTCGACTTTTTGCCCAAAGCATCAGGAATCGACTTTTAGCAAAGGAGTCAACACAAGGACCAAAAAAAAAAAAATCGATTTTTTTACAAAAGTCGATGGGCATCACTCAGATCGACATTTGCACAAAAGTCGATCAATGCAACGGGGGATCGACTTTTTCTTCCCACGCAGGGGGGTGTAGAAAAAAGAACCCTGACAAGTTGAAATTGCGGAAGTTCGCCAAGGCAGGAGGGATGTAGGAAAAACATTCCCAAGACCTTAAAAAGTCACCAAGGCAGGGGGTGTGAGCAAAATACTCCTAAAAAATCGTGGAAATCCACCCAGAAAAAACAACTCAGATGGCGATACGACAGCAAAATAAACTGAGCCACCCTAAGATATTTGAACTCCTACAATTACTCTACCTACGGAAGAACGTGGGCGGAGAAAGTCTTGGTGGTAACAGAGTCAGGATGTGTATCCCATCTAAAAAGAGTAAACCTCACCTACGGAAGAACGTAGGTAGACGAGGGACGTACTCAAAAGTGAACCTCACCTACGGAAGAACGTAGGTAGACGAGAGACGTACTCAAAAGTGAACCTCACCTACGGAAGAACGTGGGTAGACGGGGGACACATCGGCAAAACACGCGCCCCTTCTACAAAAAACGTAGACAGAGGGGTAAGTATTCAAGAGTGAACCTCACCTACGGAAGAACGTTGGTAGACGAGGGACATATCGGCAAAACACGCGCCCCTTCTACAAAAAACGTAGACAGAGGGATAAGTGTTCAAGAGTGAACCTCACCTACGGAAGAACGTAGGTAGACGAGGGACGTACTCAAAAGTGAACCTCACCTACTGAAGAACGTGGGTAGACGGGGGACACAACGACAAAACACGCGCCCCTTCTACAAAAAACGTAGACAGAGGGGTAAGTGTTCAAGAGTAAACCTCACCTATGGAAGAACATAGGTAGACGAGGGGCCACACTCAACCTCAGCCACGGAAGCAACGGGCAAAAGGAGGGGGCAAGTATCCAAAAAAATGGACCTCACCTATGGAAGAACATAGGTAGACGAGGGGCCACACTCAACCTCAGCCACGGAAGCAGCGAGCAAAAGGAGGGGGCAAGTATTCAAAAAATGGACCTCATCTATGGAAGAATATAGGTAGACGAGGGGCCATACTCAACCTCAGCCGCGGAAGCAACGGACAAAAGGAGGGGGCAAGTATCCAAAAAAATGGACCTCACCTATGGAAGAATATAGGTAGACGAGGGGCCACACTCAACCTTAGCCGCGGAAGCAGTGGACAAAAGGAGGGGGCAAGTATCCAAAAAATAGACCTCACCTATGGAAGAACATAGGTAGACGAGGGGTCACACTCAACCTCAGTAGCGAGCAAAAGGAGGGGACAAGTATTCAAAAATAGACCTCACCTATGGAAGAACATAGGTAGACGAGGAGCCACACTCAACCTCAGCCGCGAAAACAGCGAGCAAAAGGAGGGGGCAAGAATGCAAAAATAAACCTCACCTATGGAAGAACATAGGTAGACGAGGGAGTACACTCAACCTCAACCGCAGAAACAGCAGGTAGAGGGAGGCAAGAGAGCTCAAAAGAGAGAACTTCACCTATAAAAAATAGGTAGAAGAGACAACTCTCGACCCCAGCCACAAACCGGACAAACCGACAAACGCTCGGAAGTCGGGCTAGGCAAGTGCGCAAAGAGTATGTTTCGGCCAGGACAAACCGGACAATAGTTAGCAAAAGCATGTGGCAACCTCTGTGGAAGCATAGGTACAACCTCGCAGGCGTAGAGGGGGGGGAGATCTGGTAAGAGAGGATCTCGTATCCCGGGACATCACCAAAAGTCCACACCCCAGCATGCAAAGAGGGGGGAATACTGATAGTACAAGGTCCAACATACAGACCATAATACTAAAAGACGTATCCCAAGATATCTAATACGCAGAGGAGGGGGGAGTACTGGTGATACAGTATCCCGAACCCGGTCACAACTTACCAGCAACTAGAAGTCCGGATAGCCTAAGATGAGTTGAGGTACCTATTCTAGGATTGGGGAGGTCCAAAGTCGAATCCTAGGAAGATCGACTTCCCTGGGATCGACTTCTGAATAAAATCGATCACCAGGAAAGTCGGATCCCCAGAAAGTCGATCTCTGGAAAGTCGACCTTGGGCCTCGATCTGATCAGTTAGGCAGTTAGGCGGTTACTGCCCAAATGACCAGATTACCCCCATAAGAATCCCTATAAATAGGAGGCATCCCCCACTTATTAAAGGCAGGTCATTTGGAGTGGAAGAAGTCCTAGCGAAGCAGAGCTCTGCGCACTTGAGTTCCGGTCCGATTTCCCGCGGAGTTCCTTGCTTGGCGCTTGCTTGCGCGTCTTGGAGAACTAGTCAGGTTTCACCCCCATCAGTCCTAGAAAACAAGACCCCTTATGAAGTCTTACATAAACAAAAACCCAAATATAACATTTTAAAAACTTTTGGGTGTTTGTGTGTATACAACTACACACAATAGAGAACATAAGTTCTCACCAAGAACATTTAGAGGGATATTCATGGGATACCCTTCAAACATAAAAGGATTTTAATACTTGGCATAGAAGATCAAAATTTCCATATTAATAGAGATGTGTCTTCAAAGAAAATATTTTTCCTTTTCATGAAATAAAGCCCAAATCACAAAAAAAAATTAATGAATTAATAAATGTTTTTCCATGACAAGAGATTTTTTATGAAAAAATTAAGAACAATGACTCTAAATTTAGAATTGATTGTATTGGTATAATGTATACAACAATCTTATAAGTATGAAATATCTCCCCCCTTTTTACACTTCACCCCTAGGGGTATTTATACAGTTTCCTACTAGTTCGGGTCTTGTGTTCTTGGACCTAGATCCGACCCGATGGATCCGACAAGTTTGGGATGCAACTGTCTGGCTCGGTGGATTGGCCCGGTCGACCCGCCCGGACTAAAACCCGTCGGGCAGCTTGGGTTTTCCCCTCTTATTTGCTTTACTGGGCCTATCAGTCCTGGTCTCTCGAATGGGCCTGGGCTGATGGACTAGGGGTACCATCAGTACTCCCCCCTCCTCCTTCGGTCTATAAATTCTTCGTTCCTTCTTTTCTTCAGTTATTTCTGTGAATTCATCATGTCTATACTTTCTATTTTGGAGGAGCTTGGTCGTGAGTTGGTGCACCAACAGGCTGCTTGGTTTGAAAATCTTATCCTTCATGGAGAGGAGGCTCGTGCTCTTGCTGCTACCGAGAGTCACCGCATCAACTCTTTGCTTCTAGCTATTCAGTGGCGCCTTTCTGTTCTTCGACAGGTTGAAAGTGATGTTGTTGTGGTTGAAAATCGTGCTGCTCCATTTGAACTTCCGGTAACTGCTGTCGCCCCCGATGGAGTTCCTATAACTGCCGCTATTGAACTTTCCTCCACTGGTCACTCTGCTGCGCCTGCCGCTCGGCGCCGTCCGGGACGCAGACAACGTGCTGGTCGTGCGTTCCCAGTCCTCCCCCCGACCGACCTTCGTCACTTTCTCTCACGTAGGACGACCTGATGGGCGTCATGAATGTCCCCTTCATGGGGGCCTGTTTTTAGTGTGCTTTTAATATGTACTTGAATATTTCTCTTTTGTCCCCTGCAGCTCTTATGACTTCATCTGTGAGCGAGACAGCGTGTTTTCTTTTATCTTTACGTACTGATACTTTACCATCGTACTTTGAGCTTTGTTTTCGATACAGTTGCAGTGATGTAATTTCCTGCCCCCTTGCTATGAAAAAAAAAACAGTTTCATTTTTCCTCAGATTTTTCTTATTATTTTTGCTTAATCTCTTATTCCCGGGCTTAACCGATCAGGGGTCTGGTAATTTCTTTCGAATTTCATCTGACCGTCTGTTATTCTTCATGGGTATTGTGGCCGTTCGGCTCTTGCCGCTTGCCTTCCATACGGGTTGTTCGATCAGCAGGTATAACTTCTACTCTAGGACTTCGTAGTTTTTCTCATTATTTCTATGGCTGATTCTGTTCAGGTGCTTGCCCTACGGTCTCTTTGTTCTGCCTCCCTTGAGTACCCGGGTTGTACGTGACTCATGGACTGGACTGTCCTGACCTTGCCGTCCGGACTTACTGGCCTTGGGATATGTGGCTGTTCGGCTCTTGCCGCCTTCCTTCCATG
Organism: Zostera marina; assembly: GCA_001185155.1. NCBI lineage: Eukaryota > Viridiplantae > Streptophyta > Magnoliopsida > Alismatales > Zosteraceae > Zostera > Zostera marina. Next base: position 811,739 of record LFYR01000729.1, read on the forward strand.
CGGGCTGCTCGATCAGCAGGTATAACTTCTACTTTAGGACTTCTTAATTTTTCATTCATTTCTATGGTTGATTCTGTTCAGGTGCTTGCCTTACGACCTCTTTGTTCCGCCTTCCTTGAGCGTCCTGGTTGAACATGACTCGCGGGCTAGACTGCTCCTACCCTGCCGTACGGTCCCACTAGCCTTGGGCTATGTGAATTTACGTTTCAAATTTCCTCTTTTTTTATTTCCCGCCAACGCTCTTCTATAAATTTGTTTTTCACTCTCATTTTCACTTCTTACCTTTTCACTCATTCACTTACCAGAATTAGGGTTTTTCTTTCGCCGACTGCCGCGTCTTCTCCTATGGCTGATCGTAACTCCTTCGTAGATGGTATGCAGTTTAACGGTAACTCTCTAACCCCTATTGAAAATCCTCCTTCCGTTCTTAGTCGGCGACAGGCCCGTCATCATTTTCACGGGATCGCCCCTGGTGTAGCTATAGCTCACCTTAAGGTTCCAGATGGTGACTCTGCCTCTTCGCCTCCTTCTGGTTACACTGCTCTTTACTCGGGTTTCGAGGATCTAGGGCTTCGGCTTCCCGCTTCCCCCTTTCTTTTGTCTTTTCTTTTGTATACTGGCGTTGCTATCTCCCAGCTTTCTCCTTCTAGTCTTGATCGGGTTGTTTCGTTCGAGCGTTTGTGCCTTGAGCTGCACATTGAGCCCTACGAACGAGTGTTCTGATTATTTTTCTCTGTCTCCCGACCTAATGCCGCACGGCTTTTGGTTTCTTCCCGAATAAGGTGCAAGATTTTGGACTCCTACCCTGACCGTTCACATAGGTGGAAAAATCGTTATTTTTTTGTAAAGGCCGGTGCGGTGGGGTTGTCGGGCGTCCCTTCTGGATGGATAATTACCTCTTCTTTTGACGCTCGGCCACTTTCCGTAGGGGAACTTTCTCCGGAGGAACGTGAGGCGTATACCTGTCTCTTATCTGTCCGTGCGAATCCTATTGATTATTCTGATCTAATAACTGGAAACCGAAAACTTACTCATCCGTATCTCGTTCCTTCCGGTAAATTATTTTCGACTTCGTTGATTTTTGTCTTTCTTCTTTCAGGCGACTCTGATGAAGGAGGTTTGTCGGGCTTGTTTGCAAGGAATGGTGCGTATGGAAAAAGTAGCAAGAGGGCATGTACGGAAAGTAATCCTAAGATTGATGAGTCTTCGCACGACGCATTTGGAGGCGATTTGGAAATTCCCAATGATGATGCAATGAAGTATATTAACTTCTCAGACGTTGATGCTACTGCCGGCGGGCATAATCCTTGGGATCGTCTGATTGTGACTGAACATATGCAAGCTCCTCGGATTGCTGGGATTTACGAGCGCGCTCTTGGTCGGCTGGATCCTTTGATTGAGAAGGAAGAAGACTGGGGGATTCTTGAAAAAAGAAGATTTCGACGATATTGACGATGCGTGTTATATTCGTGCCCTCCAGGCTGTGGCTATTGAACGCTATCGGCAGAACAGATGTGCCGGCGGACCCGCGAACTGAATGATGCTTTGGCCGAAGTTACTCGCCTGACTAATGAGCTTTCCCTCTGCCATTCCGAGATTGAATCCCTTAGGAAGGAGAGGGATGATGGAGTAGCCCGGATATCATCAATAGAAAAAGATGTTGAGAGTGCGAAGCTGAAATTTGCAGAACGTGCCAAGTCTGTTACCGATCGGAACAAGCGTGCTCGTTTTAAGAACTTTGTTGAAGGCATGGTTCACGAACGGGACATGGTGAACCTTCAGAGTCCAGAGTATGATTCGGTTGTTGTACCTGTGAATCCTCACATGTGGGAGCAATGGCAAGCGCACAGGATCCTTGAGGAACATCATTCCTTGGCCGAAGACTCTTCAAGACCTTAGGGGTGATGCAGATGAGAAATAAAAGAAAAATAATAATTTTTTGTAACGTACTTTTTATTTTGGGCTTTGTTCCCTTGCTTTGTACTTGACCATTATTTCCCGTTATTCTTTTACTCCTTTATTTGCTCTAAAATCTGTCCGTCCGACCTTTCTTGTGTTTCCTTTACCTTACGACTTGCCTTCTTTATGTTGTGTGTTTCCTCGTCCTTATTTCCTTACGACCTTTCGTGTCGCGGAGTTGCTTTCATCGGTGTTTGATGGTTGATTGCCTTTGGTCGACATGATTGGCCCACGTCATTTTTTGGCGGGTAGCCTTGTTTTTGGTCTTTTGACCTTGTTGCCCTACGGCATTTTTTGGCGGGTGGCCTCGCTTGGTAATTTGACCTTATTGTCCTACGGCATTTTTTGGCGGGTGGCCTCGCTTGGTCTTTTGACCTTATTGCCCTACGGCATTTTGTGGCGGGTGGCCTTGTTTGATTCATAATTTAAAAGATTTTTTGCATTGAAATAAAATTGCCCTAAGGCTTTTGTTCGTCATGTACAATGTTTAATTATTGAAAATATCTTGATAGATTGTCCGAGTGCCAAGTTTTTTCTATTTCTTGGCCATCCTTGAACGCCAACTTGTAGATTCCCGGGCGGACCTCTTCAACCACTATATAAGGCCCTTCCCATTTTGGGGATAGTTTCTCTTTAGTTTGATCTATCCCTGTGATTCTCCCGTTCCTTAGTACCAAGTCCCTTAAGCTTATCTTTTTTTTGTTTACCCTCTGGTTGTGGTAACGTGCTGTTCTCCTTTTATATGTCAAGTCTCTGGTCGCTGCGGCTTCTCTTAACTCTTCGCATCTTTCTTTGGCCAGCAAAATGGCTAAGTTGTCGTCATCAGGGTTGAATTTTGCAGCCCTCGCTGTTGGCCATACTAATTCCGCTAGGGCGACTGTGTCTATCCCGAAGGCCAGAGTGAATGGTGGATGTCTCGTCGGGGTCCGCACGGTTGTTCTGTACGCCCATATTATTTCTGGTATTAAGTCTGCCCATGTTCCTGGGTTGTCCCCTACTTTTCTCTTAAGTATGGATGTTATTGTTTGGTTTGTAACTTCGACTTGCCCGTTCGCTTGTGGATGATATACTGGGGCGAAGCTTAACTTTATCCCACTATCCTCGCAGAACCTCTTTACTTTTTTCCCTGTGAACTGTGTCCCATTGTCTGTTATTATTTGTAATGGGACTCCAAATCTACAAATGATATTTCTAAAGATGAATTGAATGACGTTTTGTTCCGATATTGTGTTTGTTGGCTCTCTTTTGCCCATTTCGTGAAATAGTCAACCGCAACAAATACAAACTTTCGACCTCTCGATGCTACCGGAAAAGGTCCTACAATATCTAATCCCCATCGGGCGAATGGTACTGGTGTTGTAATTGGGTTCATTATGCTAGATGGCTTTCTTTGAATGTTCGCATGTCTTTGGCACTCATTACAGCTTCTTGCCAATTCTTCAGAGTCCTTATCTATCTGTGGCCAATAGTACCCTTGTCTTGCCACTTGGTTTCCCAACTTTTTGGCCCCTGGTGTGGACCACTTGCTCCACTGTGTGCGTTTGTTAATATGTTTTTTCCTTCCTCGCGTGTTACACAAATCCGTAAGGGAATGATATCCTCTACCGCCCTACAGAAAAGATCGTCCCCTATGACTATGAACCAGGCTGTTTTATTTTTTAACTTTCTTCCTTCCATCGGATCTGTTGGAATTATTCCTTTTGTAATATAATTTTTGATCGGTGTTCTCCAGTCTACTTCCTGCGTTAATGTTAAAATTTTATTTCTCTCTGTTTCAGCTATGAACGGCGCTTCTTGTTGTTCTCCCCGGATCCATCGTCCCTTTGGGCTACTTGGTGATGCTCCTAACCTGGCCAGGACATCCGCTTCCTTATTGTCCGTCCGGCTTGTGTGATGCAGTTTCCATTCCGTGAAGTATTTCATTATGTTTCGTACTGCCTCCGTATATAGACTCATTCCTCCCTCCTTAGATACGAATTCTCCATTAACTTGGTTTGCTACTAAGCGTGAGTCCGTATGGAACTTTGCCCGTCTGGCTCCCAACGCTTGCCCTAGCCGTGCGCCTGTTAACAATGCTTCATACTCTGCCTCATTGTTTGTTACTCTGAATCCAAAATTTATCGCATTTTCTACTTTTTCTTTTGTTGGGGTTTGGATCACAATTCCTGCTCCACAACCCGAATTACTTGTCGATCCATCGACGTGTATGGTCCACCATTCTTCTGTATTTTCTATGTTTGAAGGTGTAAATTCTGCCAAAAAGTCGGCAACCGCTTGTCCCTTGATCACTTTTGCTGGTATGATACTAATATAAAATTCGCTTAATTCAACATCCCATTTTGTTAACCTTCCTGATACGTCCGGCTTATGCAACAATTGTAACAATGGGAATTCCGTCGGAACAGTGATCGGATGTGCCTGAAAATAAGGTTTTAGCCGTCTTGCTGCTGTCACCACTGCCAATCCCAACTTTTCAATTTGCGGGTATCTTATTTCTGCTCCTTGAAGGGCGAGAGAGTAATAATAAATGGGCTTTTGTGTGCCCCCTCTTTCAGATACTAGAACTGCACTGATAGCATTGTCGGACGCTGCTATATATAACTTTAATGGTTCCCCCGGGAAGGAGGGTTGTAACGTTGGCAAGTTTTTTAGTTGCTCCTTTAGACGTTCGAATGCTTCTTCGCACTCTGTCGTCCATGCTACTTTTGGACTAACTGATTTTATTAATTTGAACAAAGGTTGCAGTGTATCTGCCCCTCGGGCTAAGAATCGACTGAGCGCGTTTACCTTCCCATTGAGTTTCTGAACCTCTTTTATTGTTCTTGGTGGGGTCATTGAAATTATAGTCTTGATTTTTTCCGTACGGGCCTTAATCCCGTTGGGTGTTATTCTGAAACCTAAGAAATGTCCCTCCGTGACTCCAAAAGAGCACTTCTTTGCTTTTAACCGTAAGCCCGCCTTCCTGATGCTATTGAAAGTTTCCTTCAGATCCTTTAGGTGTTTTTTGGCCGCTTTGGAACAGACCAAAATGTCATCTACGTATACTTCAAGATTCCTTCCAATTTGGTGCCTGAATATCTGGTCCATAGCCCTTTGGAATGTTGCTCCTGCATTACGTAATCCGAAAGGCATTACTTTAAAACAAAATGCTCCTGTTTCTGATATAAAAAAAGTTTTTTCTTCATCTTCTCGAGCCATGGGTATCTGGTTATAACCCGAGTGTGCATCCATGAAACTAAGCAATTTACAACCTGACGCTCGGTCGACCAAGTGATCTACCCATAATGGCCTCATCCTCTGTCTTACGGGACGTATATGTTTCCCTATGGCCAGCTTGTGCTCCGCAAGGTTCCGTACGACTCCTTTGAGTTTTCCTACATCTTTAGCGAATAAATCTTCATTCTCCTTGAGTAGTTTTATAATGTCGTTTTTTGTTTTTTGCGGGAGTTCGGTTCCTATCTGTATAATGTCGCTCCCTAATTCTACTGAAACTGTGGCCGAAGCAGGTTCGGGTTTTGGGCGTTCCTCCCTTATTGTATGTGGAGGCCCATCCTTCTCACGTGCTGCGGCCATTACCTGCCCTCTCGAATTTATATAAAATTCCTTTGCTTTTTTCTGTGACCCCTTAACTGTGCATATTCCTGCTTCTGATGAGAATTTTAAACATTGGTGTAAGGATGATGTTACCGCCTCGAACGCGTGTAGGGCTATCCTGCCTAGTGTTGCATTGTACCTGGACGAAAATGGTACTACTGAAAATCTTACTGTTACTTTTGTTTCTTGTGCATATTTTCCCAATGTTACAGGGATATCTATTGTTCCCAGTACTTGAACTTCTCCCTGGCCAAAACCTGTCACTGGTGTGCCGCACGGACCTAGATCAGCCCTACAAAAGCCAAGTTGATCGAACGCGTTCCAGTATAATACATCTACTGAAGCCCATGTGTTCACCAGTACTCGGTTTAATCTGATTCTTTGTTGATCTTCCCTCTGTACAACAGGTGCGATGACTAACGGGTCGTGATGTGGGACTGTGATTCCTGCCAGATCTTCACTTGAGAAACGTATGTCTGCTAACATTTTGATTTTTTAAACTCCATCCGTCCGGCTAACGTCCTCTGCATACCTTTTTCCTTCAAATCCTACTCCTCCCCTGGCCGCTTCGCCTTCTGATATTGCAAGTATTTCACCTATGTTTCTTCCTTCCCGATCGTCCCTAGGGTCTTGATGTCCTGTGGGGATTAATGTCATGCGGCGAGGCGGAAGAGAAGGTATTCTCTGCCGTATGGGCGGTGGACCTTGTGTTTCCTGCCTTTTTTCGAGTTCTCTTGCCAGAATCCAACATTCGACCGTAGTATGTCCTATATCTTCATGGTATTCACAGTATCGGTTTGGGTTTCGATGTACTGTCGTTTTCGTGCGTATTGGGCGAGGTTTTGGAAGTACCGGTTCATCCCTTAGTGCTAGAAATACCTGTCGTTGATTTGGAAGCGGGGTAACTCTTGGTAGGCCATAATTTGGAACGCCTTCCCTCGGAAAAGTGCCTCCTCGTGCTGTATTCTCCAATGTATCTCTATTTTGTGGTTTTGCCTCTAACCTTGGCTGTTTTTGTTGTATATTCTGGTCGTACTGGCCTCTCGGTCTTTGACGTATTTGCCTGTACTTTGCCTCGTGATAGTCCTCTACATTTGACTCTTTATATGATCACTCCATAGCTTCTGCAAAAGTGAACGGAGGGTCTCGTACTAGGTCCCCAGAAAATCTGGTCGGCCTTAACCCATTGATTAATGCCATCAGGACTCCTTCCTCTGAACAAAATACTTTTTGAACCGCCGCTGCAAACCGATCCATATATTCCCGCGTCGATTCTCTATCTCCTTGTTTGACTGTTAATAGAGTTGTATTTAGCCCCTTTCGCCTTACTTTATGCCCGAAGGCAATTTTGAACGTCCTCTCCAAATCATTGAACGAATTAACGCTTCCTTCGGAAAGATTTCTATACCACCCTACGGCCTCGCCTTTCAATGTTCTTCTAAACATACGACACCAAATGTCCTTCCGCCTTGTAGTATCTTCCATTTCTGTACGGAATGAATGGATATGGTCCTCTGGGTCTGTTGTACCATCGTACATAGTCATTTTTGGGGCCCTCCATCCCATTGGGTAATCTTCCACCAGAAGATGTCGCGCTAGGGCTTCTTCACTGCTTGTCGATATGGGTTGATCCAAATAGCCAATTGATGGTCGTACGGGTGCCATGTTGTTTCCATGTGCGTTTCTGTCTGTTAATGATAGAATTCGCTCCTATAGTTGTCTTTGATTGTTCTGCAACTCCGTGATAATCATAAGGAGTCGATCTTCCCTCACACTTTGCGGTTCGGGAAATGCTCTCCCATATCCAGTTTTATCGTTCCTGTGTTGTTCTGGTGATCTTGATCGACTTTGTCCCGACCAACTTATAGATATATTATCCCCTGGCACTGGTCTGGTAACCAGCCGAGGATTTTCCCATGCTTGTGGTTGAGGATGGTAGGGCGCCTCTTCGATGTTTTCTTCCAAACGCACTGGTTCATCTAAAATGTGATTTTCTATAGGAACTGGCGGTTGCTGATCTCCTTCGTTCGCTTCCACCGCCGTAATTCCTAAGTTTTCTTCCATCTGAATTACTCGCTCTGGTTGCTCTGAATCCATTTCACGTCAGGTTCACCACTGATTGTATTGGTATAATGTATACAACAACCTTACAAGTATGAAATATCTCCCCCCTTTTTACATTTCACCCCTAGGGGTATTTATACAGTTTCCTACTAGTTCGGGTCTTGTGTTCTTGGACCTAGATCCGACCCGACGGATCCGACAAGTTTGCGATGCAACCGTCTGGCCCGGTGGATTGGCCTGGTCGACCCGTCCGGACTAAAACCCGTCGGGCAGCTTGGGTTTTCCTCTCTTATTCGCTTTACTGGGCCTATCAGTCCTGGTCTCTCGAATGGGCCTGGGCTGATGGACTAGAGGTACCATCCAGAATAATTCATAGAAATTTGGATAATACTCAAAAATACCAAAAGAATATTAAAAATCAGAATAAAATTAAAAATGGATCAGATATGACTGGAAATAACCAGGCTGACCCTAAAATCATTCTAACACCCAATATGAATCAGATATAACTGGAAAAATCCAGCCTAATCATAACACAATAAATAAAACAGAAAATGAATCATTCCGCAATCCAGACCTTCAGAAATTGAAGATGCATTTAATAATTCACCAGAGATTAAAAAGTTAATTGAAACAGATTCTAACTCAACATTTGATATAGAAGAAACTGAAGAGATTACAGGTTCTGAAGAAACTGAAGAAGTTACAGAGGAAGAAAAGAGTGTTATCGATGAGGAAGAAGAATTAGAAGAGGGTTGTCCTACCAGAGCCTGACATATGTCAAAGAGGTATAAGGATTTCGACATGTCATCTAGGTAAGTCAAATAGAAATTAATAATTTCATAAATTCAGTTGTTGCCTTTTCAATTTCCAAATAATTAGCTGGTATATAATTCCGTTATTAGTCTTTTCAATTTCTGCACACACATGTAACTCCCTATATATAGGGCACCTCATGTAATTTTTAAAGGTTATCAATAAAGTTCAAGGTTTTTCCCTACTGAAATTAGAGGGCCATTTCTTGTGCTTTGCTTCATTTTCCAGAATTTGATTCTCGTCTGTCCTGTTTCGTTACGATTTCTTCATTGAAGCATCTACAAGATCCTGGTGTGACATATTCTGTCTTAGCATTCATCTCTGTTCAGAAGATTGTATTCCAGCCGAATTCTTCATAGCTACGTCGTTGTAGCACTGCTTCGTCTCTAAATCAAAGATCGAACTCCGATCAACCGTACTGGGATCAGGTGATCTGTAATCGATCATAAGAATTTTAGTCTTTGTACATCTAGACGTTATCACTCTGATCTCAGATCGGGAACGATTTAGAAATTTTATATCTCTGTTTTCGAACAATTCCCTAAATTCAATTTAGGATTGTTTCATTAGTGCTTTCAATAGCTCTGTGCTCACTGTTCCAGGACAAACATGTCGGATTTGGCTTTTAAGAATCTTCAAAGTTGTCAGACTCGTCAAATTGAAGAGATTGCACAAATTAAAGAGGACCAAAGGTGCTTAGTAGAATTTATAAAAAATTCAGTAGCAAGCCTTATATAAGAAATTCACAAAGCATTTTCCTCCATGAATAAACAAAAGGAAGACAATTTGCGGGATAATCAAAGAAAGAAGTATACGGATATTTTTAATCAAAAATATTATGGTATGGATAATTCTTACAACTCTCTAGATTATCCTAATTACGCTAAGAGTTTTATTGAGGAAGGTCAACAAGGTAGTAAATATTCCAAACTAAATATGCCTAGATTTGATGGTACAAAGGTTAAAAATTGGTTATATACTACCAGGAGATATTTTCTATATTACAATATTCTTGGAAATCAGAAACTCTTAATCACAATTCACATCATTCCATATGGAAGGCATAACTAAGAGTGGTTCTTGTAGAATCTAAATTGTCGATAAATAGTTTGTATTAATAATCATGCTTAATTAATCATGTTATTAGTCAATATGGTGAATTGATATTTTGAATTGAACATAATCTCAATTAGTTCATATTAAACCTTAGAATTGGTTGGCCATATTTAAACAAAGTTCAAAGTCGAGTTAGGGTCAATAAGTCAACATTTGACTTTATTTTCTAATAGGTTGGTTTGATTTTGAATTAAACCTAATCTCAATTAGGCTCATATTAAACCCTAAAATTATTTGACCATGAGTAAAATAAGTTAAAAGTCAAAATCCTAATTCGTGGTCAACACTTTTTACCATGTCATTATTATTATTATTTTACTTAACCTTGATTGTGTTTGAATAAATATCTTTGATCAAAAAAATAGGTTATTCACATGAGTTAAAAAAGTGATTTTCTTGGACTAAGAGAATGACTCACATAGGATAAGCAAGAGACATAAGCCCACATTCATTGGATTGTGCACTCTCACACGTTGGAGACAACAAGAATCAAAAAGTTTATTTCATTAATCCAAGAGTTTATTTTAGTAAAGGAATGGAGAATCTTTAACCATATTTTGGATTCTAGTGAAAATTATGGAACCATTCAATCAAGATCAAATGGCGGTGATGAGTTGGCCAACACTATAAATAAAGGGGTATACCCATTGCCAACATTAACTCACATAGAAGAGCTTTTCAAATCCAACACTTTGAGTTACTCATCCACTCCCAACGTTCACCATCTCCATAGCTTCCAAGCTTCCAACTTTCCAAGATTGTGTCCAAGTGCTCTTTGTTCAAAGCTCTACAAAGTTATACACTTCTTCTCATCTTCTTGAGTGATTCAAGTTAAGTAGAAGTGTTGTCCAAAACTCTTATATCTTTTTCTTATGTGTTTCACTTTGGTTAAGAGAGGTTGTTCTCAAGATCACCATAATGTAAGGGAGGTTATTGAGCTGAACCAAAAAGCTCTAGGTTGGTTTTATAAAATTTTCTGATAAAACTTTTAGGTTGAATCTACCTACAAAGATTCAAGATTGGTTTTATAAAGTTTTCTGATAAAACTTTTAAGTTGAATCTACCTGCAAAGATTCAAAGTTGGTTTTATAGAATTTTTTGATAAAACTCTTGGGTAAAATCTACCCGCAAAAGATTCAAAGCTGTTGAGCGTTGTAGCCTAGTAAAAGCTCTGGTAAATTTTGTTTATAACTTTAGATAAGTGAGTTTCGTGAGGGTATATCACGAGACTAGATGTATGTCGGTTGAGACTAAAACAGTATAAATTCTCTTATATTTTTTTTCTATTCTTAATAATCTAACAAGTTAAAAAAAACAAAAAGATTTATCATCCAGTTATTTGATCATAAACTGAGGTTGACTACTTTTTTGCAAACCTCATCCAGTTATCTGGTCATTACCTAACGTTACTTCAAGTTAAATTTATTATCCAGTTATTTTATTATTTATATACTTTAACTTATATTATAACTTTTGTGCTTATAAAAGAATTTAGTATTCATATATTATAGTAGACTTCTAAAGTACTATTGTTCAAGTTAAAGTCTTTATCCAGTTAACTGATCATTTATAATATATTTTTTAACTTATAATATAAGTATACAACGTGTGTTTATAATATAACTTAGTATTCATATACTACAGTTAGTTATAAAACACTATCTGATAAGTTAACTTAGTATTCATATATTATAGTAAACTTAAAAAAAAAGCATTACAATATATTATAAAATACAATATTATACTTATTAAAGTTATATAATAATATTTTATTACTTATAATATTATATTATTATTATCTTTGCTATTGTATTCAACTGTTTTTGCAAATCTTTCGTTATAATCTACACTAATCGAAAAAAAGACTATTAACCCCTCTCTAGGCTCGAATCACGAACCAACAAGTGGAATAGTGGCATTGCTGTGCTTTCTGTGATCTGCTACAATATGTGACTTGCTGTGCTTTCTCTTCTTCGTACCTTTTTGATTATGTATCATTGTTGGAAGTGGGATAGTGGCATCTTCAGCATTTGCATGATCTAGTACAGTCACTGTGAAAAAATAGACAAAAAAAGGAAAGTTTAAAGTTCAATGCATAACTAAAACTCTTATTGAAAAATTGAAGTTATAGATATTGTAGTAATGGCCAATCTAAAATAAGAAAAACTGAAAAAGAAATTAAGGTTCATGTACACAGCAAAGAAAGCTATCAGAGAACGATTCTTTGACTAAAAAATAACCATTTTACAGTTAGTGTCATTAATCGTACTTGAAAGTTGCATATGACATTAAATGTGAATATGCCTCACTGTCTCATGAAAAAAAAATGAAACAAACCTCGGGTTTTAGATGCCTGATCTTTGTTAGAGCCATCAAGATGGATTGCTGGCAAGAATATAATTTCCTGAGAGCTACTTATGTTCACATCTATCCCATATTGCACTGTCAATTTTTCAAAAGATGGTTTTACTATTGAACCGCATGCAAGTAACACAACTCCAGAGGCTTGATTCCCAATGCTCTGAATTTTTCCAGAGTATATTGTGGACATATATCCCTTGTTCCTCAACGTAGCATGCATAAATGAAACAGAGATCTTTGTTGCCTTACTAGTGCGCATATCTTCAATACTTTTCCCATGCCAAAAATAACAAAGACCAATCTCTGATATTGCTAGCACATATAAACCAGTATCCTTGCTATCCATGCTTTCAGAACCCTTGCAGTTTAAAGAAACCGCTGGATTTTCCATTGGAAGGGGACAACAAGTGGAGTGATTTGCACTCCTGTCTATTTTCCAGAATAATACATATCTCTCACCAACACCAGAAGAGAGGATAAATTTTCCATCCTCACTGAAGGTTAGGCAACGAACACCTATCTGTATAACAGTACAATAAATACATTTGTAAATACACAAGTCACATTGATACATACGATTAGGATTAAAAAAAGTTCAAATTCGACGAACTGTTCGGATTCCATTCGTTAAGATTCGGGTTTGGTACATTGGTTAACTAAACAAAGCGAATCCGAACCTCAAATTAGATTTGATAAGTTAAACGAACTGAACCCAACCAAACCTTGATAAGTTAGTTTAATATTTTTATTATTTATATTTATACTATAGACTAAATAGTAAATACTTAATTTTATATTTTATCCTAACTCTATTGCAATTTACCTACTATTTTATCTTTATAATCTATATTATAAACTAATTCTATATTTTCCTAACTTAAATAAATATTTTGCAATTGATCTTTTATTAAGTATAATTATATATCAGTTTTTTAAACGAACCGAACTTTAGGTATTCGGTTTGCTTCGTTTAACTTGGTGAACATTTAACAAACGAACCAAACCTATTAAATTTTAAACGAACCGAACCCGAACAGTTCAGCTAACTAAACAAACCAAACCCAAATTTAGGCTCGTTTAGTTAGTTACACCGAACCGAATACTTTGGTGTTCAGTTCGTTAGGCTCGATTAACATCCCTACATATGATAATAAAGAAATCAAAAGATAACATAATACAATCAATATGAAAGTACAAACATGAGAGAAAATGGGAAACAATAGAAAATTGTACTCACTTTATGACCAGTGAACTTTTGAATTTTTTTATTATTTGAATTGAAAACCTTCAGTTGAGCAGATGCAATGGCAAACATATTTCCATCTAAAACAGAATGGTGAAGATAAATAATCAATAAGTATTGAATAACGATAACAAAAGTTAGTGTAGGAATCACTATCGATACATTAAAAGCTATACCCCTTACAAATAACAAACTTCTATGTGAGAAACGGAGGATAATTGTCCACAAAAGGTAAAAAATATCATTTGCATTTTGATTTGTCGATAAGAAAAACTATCATTTGCACATGGAAATGCATGCTTAGCTGGCATATAAAATCCTTGAAGTGCAATACATAGACGCAATTCTGAAAATGAAAAGTATTTTACCTGGAGAGACTGCCAATGAAGATATAGCCTTGGTGAATGCTTGGAAATTCCGTAACGAAACTCCAGTTTTTAAATTAATCTGGCATACCATACCATCTATGCCCGTGGTATATACATGTGCATCATGTTCTGAGAAAGAAATGGCGGTAACACCACTGGCATAAGAAACATATAACTGAATTAAGAGTTGGCGAAAAATAATATAGAAGAAATTGTTATGAGAGTGTGGCAAATTAATGAGCTATGTCTAGTTCTAGGCTTCTAGCTAAGGGATGGTTTAGTCCAGTTTAAAAATAAAATGAGTGTTTAACTAAATCATATGCATAACACCTTATTGTATTTTATACCACGGTGCACAATGATTTTATAATCATAACACAAAGGTAAAAGCTTAAAACGTAGATATTCTTATTATCTCAGAATGGAATGGTCATTATTAGTGATATGATACATATATATGATATCATATCATATACCTTCATACATATATATGATATGATATATATGTATCATATATATCATATCATATCACTAATAGTCATTAAGTAACAAAAACTCACCCTGGATGGCAATCACTGAACTTCCACTTCAGCTGACCGGAAGATACATCCAAGGACAATACGTCACCACCACCTGTACCCAATACCAACAGTAAATGTCCTGACTTTCTTTTATTCTGTACAATAAAAAACACAACCCATCAAGAAACGACTATTAAAATCAGCACATGATATTGATTTAGGGTTCATTTGAATGAAAGAAAGAAAATACCTTCTTTCCCAAATGTGCCCAATGCATACAGGTGTAATCAAGAGAAAGATACTTGCTTTCATGCTTTGATTCCATAATACCACCATCAGCATTATCTGTTGACAAATTCACAAACTCCACCTGCAAACGCCCTGTCAACGTGTTCCATATCTATGGAAATAAAAGGATTACATAATAACATCAGTTAAAGATGGGTTTTATGATAAAAGAAATTGCTACAAAATAGATAAGGAAACAGTGACCTTAACACGTCCGTCGCCTGAAGAAATGGCGTAGAACTCCGATGTAGGACTGAAGGAAGTGAGGAGATCTTTGATGTTCGAAGATGTCATTATCCGTAATGATTATAAAAACCTTAATTAACATTGGTACATGATTTCAACATTTATACGATGATCAGTAGTTCTTAGAGAGGAGATGACCGGCGACTGCTTGGAGTTAGAGATGACGGCGGCGGCTGCTTAGAGTTGGATGTTGGAGACGGAAATACGAATTAGGTTGGGAAGAATTGGCCGTTTAGTTATTTAGGTATTGGGTTATTTCTATTTTTATATTTTATGTTTTTAATAATTAGTATATGTGATTATAGTTATAGGTTTATAATTTTAGGACATTATAAAACAAAACTAGGTGTTCAGGGCGGGCGGGTCTGGCTAAGGGGAAAAGATAAACCGGGACATAGGAGAAATTTCTCCTTTTACCTGATCCGGATCCACCCCGTTTTATTGTCGAGCGAACGGGGAGGAATGTTTGCTCTGAATACCCTCCCAATGGGGCGAGTCATGCCCAGATCCATGCTCATCCCTATCTAGGAGTAAGAATCAGACTAGACGGATTCTTGGGCAAGGCACAGACAGAATTAATGTAGTTGCTGCTATTTTTTAACTTAGATTAATTATTTAAGGATTGCGATTTAAGGATTTCAAAGCTTCCGGGATTTTTTTTTTTGTGGTAGCGATTGTCATTAGCAAGGTAGCAAATGGCGGCAAGAGGCTCTTTGTTTGGCACAACAAATCAGAACAACACGGTTCTTGCATCGGCAGGCACATTACAGGCAAGAACAAGAAGGGAGATCCCTCAGATGATATATTATATAGCGTCACTGTGTCCGACTCCGCTTGCTGAAGGTAACTTTCTTGTCTGGAAAAATCAGTTCGAAAGGGCTCTTAGAATTCATGGTCTGATGGAATATGTGTTGGCTGAGTTTCCGGTACCTGAGGAAAATGATACCGATGTATCGGCTAAATCCAAGGAAAGAATTCATCTGGACTAAAGTAGTGCCCCAGATCCGTGAATAAATCCACGGGTGTCTGAAGCAGATCGCGGCGGAGGTATACTCCTGATATTGAGCTTTAGCCTTCCTAACTATTGTTGTTAAGCTTGGTTAGGTTGGTACTCAATCCGGTGAACTTTGAAAAATAAAAGAAGATGAAAATCCGATGATAGCCGGCAGGAACGTGCAAGGATCGACGGGAGGACGTGGACGGGAGATACTCGACGGTTATCGTCGGAAGATTGAGATGATTGGGATGAAGGTAGTGGAAACGGAAGTTTTTATTTCAATTGATTGTTACCCTAAAAACTGAATAAAACAGTACTTATACCTATTACAAGGTTTTGTGAATAATAAAAACAGCAGGGTCTTGAATATAAATAACCCCTTAACAAATGGAAATAATTGAGAATCATTAAATATAAATTTCCCCTTATGAAAGGGAAATAACCGAGAATCAAATCGGTATAAAATCCCTAAACTTTTCCTGCTTGCGTGATTCCCTCCTTGGTCGGGTTCTTGCGATTGAACCGGGTCCCAGATCGCTCAACGGTTCCTGATCGTCTCCTTCTTCCCCAATATCGCAACTCTGGTCATCTGCACTGCGAATCCGGTCGATGTCCGCTCTGATGGCTTCAAGATCAATTGGCGTCGGTTCCACCTCTTCTAGGCGTGCATCATCACTTACCCTTTGAAATTTGACATTGTCCCCAATGTTGATAGAAGGAAAAAGACTTGCAATGTCACATCAAATTCCCAAGAAACATTCTCTGGAACAACCCCATTCCACAATAACAGTACTTGATTTCTCTGTTTTCCACCTTGTAAAATACTCCTTTTATCTAAGATTGCAATAGGATAACTGATAGGTTTATTATTCACAGTTACAATTGCTTGATTGTCTATAGGTTTTTCAGGTATCGGCCCACAAAATCTTTTCAGTTTGGGCACATGAAATGTTGAGTGTATCTTACTCCCCTCAGGTAGCTCTAATATGTAAGCGATTTGGTTTATTTTTTTGCAAATCTTGTAAGGTTCGAAATTTTTTTTGCAGAATTTATTATGCATTCTTTATACCACAGAAATTTGTCTATAAGGTTGTAGTTGTACAAAAACCCAATCCCCCACTTCAAAGGAGATTTCAGTTCTCTTTTTATCCGATTGATTTTTCATCCTTGATTGAGTTTTCACCTGATTCTTTTTTATCATCTCTAATGTTTCTTCTCTGAGTTGAAGTTCTCTGTCTACTGCAAGAACTTGAGATTCCCCTGAGTTATAGTGTAAAATTTCATTAGCCTCTCTCCTATACAATACCTTGTAGGGACTTGCTCCTATTGCTGAATGGAAACTCGAATTATACCAAAGTTCTGCCCAGTGCAGCAACTTTAACCACATTTTAGGATGTTCATGACAATAAGCTCTCAAGTACATCTCTACTGTTCTATTAACTACCTCAGACTGGCCATCAGATTGTGGATGATAAGCTGAAGAAAAGTTTAATTTAGTTCCACTTAATGTGTCAATATCCCTCCAGAATTTGGATAAAAATATTTTGTCTCTATCAGATACAATAGACTTTGGGATGCCATGTAATTTAATTATTTCTCTAGTGAATACCTCGGCAACTTTAGAAGCATTGAAATTAGGATGAAGTGGGCAAATGAGCATATTTAGATAACCTGTCCACCACAACCATTAAAACAGTATTACCTTTCACTCGAGGGAGATTTGTGATAAAATCCATACTGATATCCTCCCAAACTCGAGATGGAATAGGTAATGGTACTAGTAATCCAGCCATTTTAGAATTAGATGGTTTGATCTGTTGGCATATCAAACACTCCTTAACATATTGCTTTATGATCTTCCCCATATTATGCCAAAAGAATGTTTTAGCAATTCTTTTCCATGTTCTGTGAAAACCCGAATGGCCTCCAAATTGGGAGTCATGAAATTCATACAAAATCTTCTTTATAAAAGTAGAATCCTCATTCACATAATATCTGTTTTTAAATAATAAAATCCCATTTCTGACAGAATACCCCACTGTTATATTATCACAATCAGTATATTTGGTGATTAATGCTCTGGAATTCAAATCAATGTTGTTTTCCCTTTTCAAGCATAGAAAATCAGCTTGAGACAAAAATAAGACAATTCAAACCGATGAGGGTGGTGAATTCACAAGTAATGAATTTTAAAAAAATTTGGCTAAAAAAGGGATCACTACTCATAGGTTCTCATGCCTATACACTCCCCAATAGAATGGAATTGTAGAAAGAAAACATAGTCACCTTCTTAAAACAGAATGTTTTATCACTCGGGGGCACCTAAAACACTATGGCATGAGGTGATTAGCGTGCACAACCTGTTTTTTAATTAACAAGCTGCCTAGTTCAGTATTAGGCAATCTTTCACCCTATGAAGTTTTAACAAAAAGGAAACCAGATTATAAAAATTTAAGGGAATTTGGGTGTGCATGTTTTCCCTTAATAGCTAAAGGTCTAAGAAATAAATTTGAACCCACATCACACAAGTGTGTGTTTATGAGATGTTCAAATGAACATAAGGGTTATAAATGTTATAATCCAGAAAATGGGAAAATACTAGTATCAAGAAATATGAAATTCAATGAACTAAAATTCCCATTTTTAGCGAAAGAAAACAAGGAAATAAACAAGAAAAAAGAAATGGCAAAATCAACAACATATTCCATTATATTACCCGCAATGACAATAGGAAAAGAAATAACCCAAGGGAACAACAGTTTAATACAACAAGGAAATGGATCTGAGAGTAGAATAAACAGTAATTCTAGAACAACTACTGAAATTCAAACAACAAGAGAAACACCAATACAGTGCAATGATTCTGGAAACTCAGTGAATATAGAAGATCTCTCTTCTCAACTTCAGAACTTAAGCATTAGTGGTAGTCAACCTGAAGTGACTAAAACTCAAAGGTATCCTACTAGAGTAAAACAACCTTCTGTGTTACTCAAAGACTATGAATGCTCCTATTCAGAACTAGACAGTGATGAACCAACTTCATTTAGTCAGGCAAACAAAGATGAAAAATGGAGGGAAGCAATGGTAGAAGAGATGAATGCTCTCAAAATAAATGATACATGGAGTCTAGTTCCTCAAACGAGTGATATGAACATTGTGGGATGCAAATGGGTGTTCAAAATAAAAAAGAAGGCAGATAGAACCCTAGAAAGATATAAAACAAGGTTAGTTGCTAAAGGATATAACCAGGAAGAAGGGGTTGATTATACCTCAACTTATAGTCCAGTGGTTAGAATGAACACAGTCAGGGCAATTGTGTCATTAGCCACTTCACACAGGTGGCAATTAAGACAACTTGACATTAAAAATGTCTTTCTAAATGGCTATCTAAATGAGGCAGTCTATATGAAGCAACCAACTGGGTTTATAGATAAGAAATCACCTAAACATGTGTGTCTTCTTCATAAGGCCTTGTATGGACTTAAACAAGCTCCTAGATCTTGGTACTCCAGATTACAAAATTTTCTAACAGAGAATGATTTTTCCAACAGCAAAACAGATATACATCTTTATTTTTTAAAGTAATTGGAGAGTTGAAGATCTACATACTAGTATATGTAGATGACATCATAGTAACTGGTAACTCATCACAAATCATAAATGAGTGCATTGAGATGATTTGCAAAAAGTTCTCATGTAGAGATTTAGGAAGTCTAAATTTTTTCTTAGGGATGGAGTGTATAAGAGAAGGGAGTACTCTTATTCTAAACCAGAGAAATATACATTAGAATATACTCAAAAAGTTTGAAATGACAGAAAGTAAGCCTTGTAAGACACTATTGCATCAACACCTAGACTAACAAAAGAAATGGGAACACCTATAGAGGATCCAAAAGTTTATAGAAATATAATTGGATCACTGCAATATCTTTTACTCTAACAAGGCCAGATATTGCATTTCATGTAAACCACTTGAGTCGGTTTTTACAAATACCTACTGAGATACACTTACAGGCTGCTAAAAGGGTATTGAGATATGTCAAGGGAAGTATCAACTTAGGACTTAGGTTTAATTCCTCAGATAGGTCAGAAAACACACTTATAGCATACTGTGATATATTCAGATTGGGGGAACAATCCTGATGACAGGATTTCCATATCTGGATCTAGCATATGGTTTGGAAATAATATGATAGCCTGGTCAGCTAAGAAACAATCAACAGTAGCAAAATCAAGTTGTAAGGTTGAATATAGGGCATTAACAGGAGTAATATCAGAAATAAAGTGGTTTTGCTATCTATTTAGAGAATTAGGGATGAAACTAGATTCTTCACCACTAGTACTATGTGATAACGAATCTGCCATATTTTTGGCAAAAAATCCAAATTCAAGTGGAAGAACAAGACACATGGACATCTCTATACATTTCATTAGAGAACTAATAAACAAAGGAGCAATAAGGATAGAGTATATTCCATCCAACTAGTAACTTGCGGATGGATTCACAAAGATACTAGGAACTGAAGATTTTAGAAGGCATAGGGACAAACACAAACTAAGTCCTAATAAGAAAAAAGTAGACATAAGAAATTGATCGTGTCCCTAAGGAAAGCCCACTGATCGTATATTATAATTATAATAACAACTGTTCTCCCCCCTTTTACACTTCACCTCTAGGGGTATTTATACAGTTTTCTACCGGACTTTGGACCCTGCGTTCTCGAACTAAGATCCGACCTAAAAGACCCGACATGCTTGGGACACAACCCTTGGAGAAATAACCGTCCGGGCCGATGGATCCGCCCGGTCGGGCGAGCACCCATGAGGCGGCTTGGATCTTCCTCTTTTGTTCACTTCGCTGGGCCTTGTTTCTGGACTCTTGCGTGGGCCTGGGCTAATGGATCAGGGGTACCATCAGTACTCCCCCTTCCTCCTATCCTATAAATAGGGTATTTTCTTTCATTTGATTCATTTCTCCTCATTCATCATGTCTTCTCTTGATGATCTGTTGGAGGAGCTGGGATGCGAGTTGGCGCGTCAGCGAGCAGCCTGGCTAGATGATCTCCTTCAACGTGTTTGCGACGCTCAGGAACTTTTTGCAGGTAATCCTCGTCTGTCTCATCTGATTTCGGAGGTCCAGCAACGCGTTTGTGCTCTCTGGCGAGTCTCCAACAGAACCGGCATTGTCATTCTGGCAACGGCAACTGCTCCAGGTAACTGACTCCCTGCAACTGGTGCTCCGCCCGGGCTCCCTGTCCCTGCTGCTGTCCTCGGTGCGATTCCAGCAACTGCTCCCCCCCCAATGGGTTCCCTGCAACTGCCGCTACTGAGTTGTCTTCTACTGGGCGTTCTACCGCACCTGCTGCTCGTCGCCGTCGGGGACGCGGATAACGTGCCAGACGCTCTAGTCTTCCATCGAGTGACCTACGCTATTTCCTTTCCCGCGGGCCGCCCTAACGGGCATCTTTGATGTTCTCCATACGGGGGGCCTGCTTGTATCTCATTTTTTTTAAACGTATTTGAACGTTTTTCTTGTTCCCCTGCATTTCTCCTTGTGATTCCTGCAAACTCGTTTGTGTTTATCTTGTTTTTACGTACTGATGTAATTTACTTTTTTTCCTCCTATTTTTTCTTAAAAAACAGTTTCTTTTTCCTCCAAGAAGTTTTTTTTATTTTTATTGCCGAATTTAACTACTTGTTGATCAGGGGTCTGGCAACTCCTTTCAAACTTTGACCGTGCTATCATTTCCCTCGGATCCTATGACCACCTAGTTCCCTACGTCTATTCCCCGTACGGGCCATTTGAGCAGGTATACCCTCTACCATTTTTCCCTAGGGTCTTGTGACGCCTACTTCCGACAGGACTATAGTTAGTTTTTTTTATTTTTTATGGTTGCCTCCCTTCAGGTGCCTACCTTACGGCTCTTTTGCTCTACCTCCCTTAAGTATCCGGGCTGGACATGACATATGGGCTGAAATGTACTTATTCTTCCGTGCGGTCCATCCGGCCCTGGGGTATGGAATTTTACCTTTCAGAAAAATTTTTAATTTCCCGCCAACATTCTTCTATAAATTCGACTTTCACTCCCTTCACTTACTTTCATTCATTTACTTGCCAGAGCTAGGGTTTCTCTCCCGCTGATCGCCGCGTCTTCTCCTATGGCCAATCTTAATACCTTCATAGACGATATGTCATTTGACGGTAATTCTTTAACTCTTTCTGAAAATCCCCCTTCTGTTCTTAGTAGGCGGCAGGCCCGTCGTCATTTTCAAGTGATCGCCCCTGCTGTAGCGATAGCTCATCTTGAGATCCCCGACGACGCTCCTGCCTCTTCGCCTCTCGATGGTTATACCACCCTCTACTCGGGCTTTGAGGACCTAGGGCTTTGGCTCCCTGCCTCTCCTTTTCTTTTGTCTTTTCTTTCATATACTAGTGTCGTTATTTCTCAGCTTTCTCCTCTTAGCCTTGACCATGTCGTTTCGTTCGAGCGCTTGTGTCACGAACTGCACCTTGTGTCGTTCGAGCACTACGAACGTGTTTTTCGCCTGTTTTTTTCTATCTCCCGACCTAATGCCGCACGGCTATTGGTCTCCTCTCGAATAAGGTGTAAACTTCTCGATTTCAACCCCGACTCGCATAGGTGGAAAAATCGTTATTTCTTTGTAAAGACCAACTCAGTGGGATTGTCGGGGATCCCTTCCAGATAGGTAAACACCTCCTCTTTTAACGCTAGAACCCTTTCCGTAGGGAGCTTTCTCCGGAGGAACATGACGTGTACTCCTGCCTTCTAACTGTCCGTGCGAGTCTCATTGATTATTCTAGTTTAATGACTGGGACCTGGAAATCTATTCATCCGCATCTCGTCTCCTCTGGTAACTCATACTCCATTTTGTTGATTTTTCTTTTCTTTTTCAAGCGAACCTGATAAAGGAGGTTTGTCGAGCTTGTTTGCAGGGAACGGATCGCAGAAGAGCAGCAAAAGGGCTCGTACAGAGGTTGCTTCCAACGTAGGTGATTCTTCACCCGGCCTTTCTGACGATGTTACCAAGTATATCAACTTTTCTGATGACGTGGTTACCAGTGGCCTCAATCCCGGAGACCGTTTGATTATGACCGAACATATGCAAGCCCCACAGATTGCTGGGATTTACGAACAAACACTTGGCCGACTGGATCCCTTGATCGAGAAGGAGGCAGACTAGATAACCCTGGAGAAGACCAACACTGATGATATCGATGATGCGTGCTACATTCGTGCTCTTCAGACTGTAGCAATGGAACGCTACCGTCAAAACAGGGGTGCCTGACGGACGCGTGAACTTAACGATGCCCTGGATGAAGTTACCCGTCCGAGTGCCAAGTTCTTTCTATTTCTTGACCATCCTCGAATGCTAACTTGTAAATTCCCGGACGAACCTCCTCAATTACTACGTAGGGCCCCTCCCACTTTGGTGATAGCTTCCCTTTAGTTTGGTCCAGTCATGTGACCCTTCCATTCCTCAGCACTAAGTCTCCTAGGCTTATCTTCTTTTTATTTACCCTTTGGTTGTGGTACCGTGATGTTCGCCTTTTATAAGTCAAGTCTCTTATTGCTGCGACTTCTCTTAATTCTTCACACCTTTTTTTGGCTAGCAAGATGGCCAAATTGTTATCTTTTGGGTTGAAATTTGCAACTCTCGTTGTTGGCCACACTACTTCCGCTGGGGCAACTGCATCTATTCCAAAGGTTAGAGTAAATGACGGATGTCCTGTTGGTGTACGTACGGTTGTTCTGTACGTCCACATTGTTTCTGGTATTAAATCTGCTCATGTACCCGGGTTGTCCCCTACTTTTCTTTTAAGTATAGATGTTATTGTCCGGTTTGTAACTTCAACTTGTTCGTTCGCTTGCGGATGATACACCAGAGCAAAACTTATTTTTATACCACTATCCTCACAGAATTTTTTTACCTTTTTCCCTGTGAATTGTGTTCCATTATCTGTTATTATTTGTAATGGGACACCAAACCTACAGATGATATTTTTAAAAATGAACTGGATGACGTTCTGTTCTGATATTGTACTTGTCGGTTCTGCTTCGGCCCATTTGGTGAAATAGTCGACCGCAACGAATAAAAACTTCTGACCCCTTGATGCCACTGGAAAAGGCCCTACGATATCTAATCCCCATCGGGCAAATGGCACTGGTGTCGTAACTAGGTTTATTACGCTGGATGACCTTCTTTGGATATTCGCGTGTCTTTGACACTTGTTGCAACTTCTTACTAGTTCCTCAGAATCCTTGTTCATTTGTGGTCAATAGTATACTTGCCTTGTTACTTGCTTTCCCAACATTTTGGCTTCCTGGTGTGGACCACATGCTCCTCTGTGTGCGCTCGTTAGTATCTCTTTCCCTTCTTCGCGCGTTACGCAAATCCATAAGGGAATGTTGTCCTCCACTGCCCTACGGAAAAGATCGTCCCCTACTACCGTGAACCAGGCTGCTTTGTTTTTTAGTTTTCTTTCTTCCATCGGGTCCACTGGGATCGTTTCTTTTGTAATGTAGTTCTTTATCGGTGTTCTCCAATCTTCCTCCTCTATCAATGTTAAAATTTTATTTTTCGCAATGTTTACTATTGATGGTGTCTCTTGATGTTCTACTCGGATCCAACGTCCCTTTGGAACGCTTGGAGATGCCCCCAATCTCGCCAGAACATCTACTTCTTTATTGTCCGTACGACTTGTGTGATGAAGTTCACATTCTGTGAAATATTGCATCACATTGCGCGCTGCCTCTGTGTATAGACTCATTCCTTCCTTTTTGGATATAAATTCCCCATTAACTTGGTTTGCCACCAAACGTGGATCTGTATGGAACTTTTCCCGTCTGACACCTAACACCTTCCCTAGTCGCGCTCCCGCTAACAGTGATTCATACTCTGCCTCGTTGTTTGTTGTTTTGAATCCGAAATTTATCGCGTGCTCTATCTTTTCTTTTGTTGGGGTTTTGATCACTATAACTGCTCCACAACCAGAACTACTTGCCGACCCATCAACATGAATGATCCACCATTCTTCCGATTTTTCTATGCTTGGTGTAAATTCTGCCAAAAAGTCAGCAACCGTTTGTCCTTTGATTGCTTTAGCTGGTACTATATTTATATAAAATTCACTCAATTCCACATCCCATTTCGTTAGCCTTCCCGATACGTCTGATTTATGCAATAATTGTAACAATGGAAATTTCGTCGGGACAGTTATCGGGTGTGCTTGAAAGTAAGGTTTTAACCTCATTGCTGTTGTTACCACTGCTAATCTCAACTTTTCAATCTGTGGGTATCTTTTTTCTGCTCCCTGTAAGACACGAGAGTAATAGTAAATGGGCTTTTGTGTGCCCTCTCTCTCGGATATTAAAACTGCACTGGCAGCATTATCGGATGCGGCTATATATAACTTCAATGGTTCTTCTGGAAAGGGTGACTGCAAAGTTGGCAGATTTTTTAACTGCTCCTTCAGCCGTTTGAACACTTTTTCACATTCCTCTGTCCATGTCACTCTTGGACTTGATGATTTTATTAACTTGAATAAATGTTGTAGTGTGTCTGCCCCCCGGGCTAGGAACCGACTCAACACGTTTATTTTTTCATTGAGCTTCTGGACTTCCTTTATTGTTCTTGGTGGGGTCATTGACATTATAACCTCGATTTTTTTCGTATGGGCCTTTATCCCGTTGAGAGTTATTTTGAAACCCAAGAAATGTCCCTCCGTGACTCCAAAGGAGCACTTTTTTGCCTTCAGCCGCAAGACCGCCTTCCTGATACTGTCGAAAGTCTCCTTTAGATCCGCTAAGTGCTCTACAGCTGTCTTGGAACAAACTAAGATGTCATCCACATATACCTTCAGATTCCTTCCGATTTGATGCTTGAATATTTGGTCCATAACCTTTTGAAATGTTGCTCCTGCGTTACGCAATCCAAAAGACATTACTTTTAAACAGAAGGTACCTCATCTTCTCTAACCATAGGGATCTGATTGTAGCCTGAGTGCGTGTCCATAAAACTGAACAATTCACAACCCGACTCTTGATCAACTAAATGATCTACCGATGGGAGAGGATATGAATCCTTGGGGCAAGCTTTATTCACATTGGTGAAGTCTACATACATTCTCCACCCCCCATCCGCTTTCTTTACCATTACTACGTTCGACAGCCATTCCGGGTATTTCACTGGCCGAATGAAATTTGTCTCAAGGAGTTTTTGTACCTCTTCAGCCGCTGCCCCTTTCCTGTCCCCTCGCAATGGCCTCATCTTCTGTCTCACCGGTCGTACATGTTTCCCTACTGCTAATCTATGTTCCGCAAGGCTCCGTACGATCCCTTTAAGTTTCGCTACATCTTTAGCAAATAAATCATCGTTCTCTTTGAGTAGTTTTACAATGCCACTTTTTATTTCTTGGGGGAGGCCGGCCCCTATCTGTACAATGCCGTCTTTTAATTCTACTGCAACTGTATCCGAAGCAGGCTTGGGTTTTGGGCGTTCCTCCCTTATTGTATGTGGGAGCCCATCTTTTTCACCTGATGTAGCCATTACCTGCCTCGTCGAGTTTATATAGCATTCTCTTGCTTTTTTCTGTGACCCTTTAACTGTGCATATCCCTGCTTCTGACGGAAATTTCAAACACTAGTGTAGAGATGATGTTACTGCTCCGAATGCGTGTAAAGCTATCCTGTCTAATATATTGCGTTGTACACAGATGAAAATGGTACCACCGAAAACCTTACTGTCACTGTTGTCTCCTGCGCAAATTTTCCCAACGTCACCGGGATATCTACTGTTCCTAATACTTGGACTTCTTCTTGGCCAAAACCTAACCCTGTCAATGGATATCCGAAATCCGAATTCGAAATTTAAGCCTAATCGAATTCGGATAATTGAATTCGAATACGAATTCGGATACTGAAAATACTATCCGACACTAATCGAATTCGAATTCGGATACCTCTAATCGAATTCGATAATTATCCGAATTCGAATAAATATTAAATATATAATAATTTTATAATTTTAACCTTCTCTAATATAATATAATATTGTAATGTAATCTATATGTTTTATAATTTTAACCTTCTCTAATAAAATATTAAATATCTTACACCATATTAGCAATAAACCCATCTTATTTTTTATCAAATAATATAAATATCAAATCCCTAAACCTAATCCCTAAATCTCTAAAAATTCATTCTTATTTCTTATTCCCCCTTTCTTAAGAGTTAGCTAGGGTTTGTGATTTCTTCTCATTCCTCCTTTTTTTTGCACAAGCACACAAGAGTTAGCTAGGGTTTGACTTTGATCCTTCTCAGTTCTCATCTTGGTAAGTGGTAACTCGGCTCATCGGTTTTCTCATCCGTTTTCTCTCTTTTACAAACAAAAAAACAGATTTTTGTGATGAGATGCTAGTCGGATTGCTATTTTTATTTTTGTAGCAATCTTCATTGTTTGATGCATGACATATGTTTGAAGCATGACATATGTTGCAATTTTATAAGATGCCTCCACTTTCCCACTTCCATTTCCTCTTCCCGACATCTGCTCCTTTCTATTCCCGTCGTGTGTCTTGCACCCATCTTCGTCCATAGCAGAGGCGAGCATGATGCTAGTTCCACTGGATACGAAGTAGGCAAAAACCATACGAAAAAGATGGACAGTCGGATACAGGGCGCGACAACCCTTCGCGTAGTTTTATTTTTTTTGACTCCATCTCATTCTCATTTTTTATTACTATTTTTTCTCATCTTTATCTCCTTATCTTTATTCTTTACATCTTAATCTTCAACATGAGTCATGACTTCATCCCTTTTCCTTTCACATGCTTTCGTTTGTTTTTGATATTTTAATTAAGTAATTTTTCACTGATTATGTTAGAATTCTAATATTCATTTTTAATTTTTTATTCATTTTCAGATTTGATTCCTAAATAGTTTACTTATTCAATAGACTCAATGTCTAATGTACATGGGAATGATGAAGGTAATGTTAATTTTTTTTTGGCATAAATTAATGTTCTTATTTTTATATTAATTTATGTTTCTGATATTAATTTATATTTCTGATTTTAATGTTTCTGAATTCTGATATTTATGTTTCTTAAATAATCTTTATGTAAATTATATTAGGTGTGGTTAGAGACATAATAGACGTTCAAAGTATTGGAGATACACATATCCCTATATCTCAAGATGCTCCTATACAAAATCCTAGTGTACCTAGTACTACTACCGGCATATCTTCTACAATATTAGCCAAAGAATCTGAACATCCTGAAGTTAATAAAATTAAAAGGAAAAGATCTTTGACATCCCCTGTTTGGAATGATTATGAAAGAACAGAGAATCCAGATGGTTCCATCACAGCTAAATGCAAGTATTGTACACACAAAACTAGTGGTGACAGTACTAAAGGTACAACACATTTATCTACCCATACCAAAAATTGTAGACGCCGACCAAGGGTAGACATTAGGCAGGCAATATTGGCAAGTTCTGGGAATACAACAAATACTATTGGAACTTACAGATTTGATGCAGAGGTTGAGAAAACTTTGTTTGCTCAAATGGTAATGAAACACGATTATCCGTTTCTTTTGACAGAACATGAGTATTTTAGAAAGTGGGTGGCTTTCATTTCCCCAATGTACAAATTCAGAACCAGAAATACTATCAAGTCTGATTGCCTAGAAGTT
>LFYR01000729.1:845398-1017558 GCA_001185155.1 Zostera marina
GTATTGTGCCCTACCGGATCGCCTGGTGGTCAGCACTTTAAATCGACACTGGACGACGTTCTTAACCCCAACCTTCTGCATCGCATCATCTAGGGTACGTGCTATAAATTCAGCATTTTTTTCATGGGCGGATGCATCAATAGAGTACAAATAAAAAGATCCAGCAGAAGAGTTGATCAAAAAGTTGATTATGCTTCTTCCTTTCTGATCCGTCCAACCGTCAGACATGAGTGTGCATCCGTTGATGGACCATTTCTCTTCATGTTTACTTCTCATGTCATCAAAAGAAGCCACTTCTTCATTCAAAAGTGGACCTCGAAGCCTATGCACAGTGGGAGGAACATAACCCCATCCATATCGAGCTTCTAACATAACCTAAATTCAGAAAATTGGAATTAATTTCTGAAAATCTGAATATTCACATTAATTATCAGAAATTGTATTGAAATGAAAAATACCTGAAAGTCAATATTATTTCGGACATTGAATGGAATACCAGCTGAATAGAAAGCTTTAGCCACAAGCTTGTCTACTATAAGTCTTTCGTCCTTCTTCAGACATTCCACGATGAGTGGTTGTTTTTTCCGATTACGAACTACGTCGACAAGACTCTCACCATCATTCAAAGAAAGCGCTTTCACCTTTGAATTGATGGATCCAGCAGAAGAAGAAATTGATTTCTTTACCGCCACCGCTGGCCTCTTTAATTTTTTGGGATCAATAGGATTTTCTTTGACGTAAATGACATCATTTTGGTCATCGTCATCCACATATGTTGATTTCCCTTTCATTGCTTTTATCTTCTTTTCTTTGACATATTCACGGATCTCATTACGAACGAAAGATGTGGTCTTTGGACATTTGATGCAATTTCTGTCACCACCAAGAAAGTGACCTTTCATTCGACCGATTCCACCAGTTGAAATCCAATGACAAAATAGACATTTGACTCCATTGGAGTCAGTCTTTTTCAATAGAATGGCATATTTCCATGCTGGATCGCTAGACTTCGGTCGTAGTTTTGTGTCATTCTTTTCCTCCTCGGTGGTTTTAGAATGCCACTTGATTAACTGTTCACGTTCATCTTCTCCAACAACTTGATGGGATAAGTCATTGGCATCAACATCATCAAGTGGCTCTTCATCACCATGTGCGTCTTCATTGGCATCGACTTCATAGTCGTAGTACATGTCGTCATTCTCTTGGTATAAATCGTCATTGTAAGTCTGAGTCATCCCTAATTCTGATTCGACAAACATAAAAATGACAATGTTATTTTATTGGCAAAAAATACTAAATTAGTATATTCATGCCAAAATCATCCCTAAATCATTAGTTTAGTACTGATTCATGCTCATGCTTAAAAATAGTATACTATTTTATTTTATTTTTTAGCATGTTCATGCTTAAAAATTAAAATCAGTACTGATACATTCAACTGATTCAAGTATTCAACTAAAATCAGTATTAAAATCTAGTGTTGATGTTTAAAATCAGTATTAAAAATTAAAAGATGTTTTTTTTATATTATTAGAACCTTTTTCTGTCCAACAGATCGCTGGAGAATGGAGATTGTTTGCGGCTCGCGTCTGGAGATGGTGGCTCGCGTCGGAGAAGGCTTGCTCGCGTCTGGAGATGGCTCGCGTCGGAGATGGCTGCTGGTGGTGGCCGACGGGAAGAGGGGGATGGGTGCTGGGCGACGGGAAGAGAGAAAATCATCGAGGGTTTTTTTTATTTGGGTTTTGGGTTTTTTTTAATTGGGTTTTGGGTTTTTTTTTAATTTTTTTTCAATAAGGTAACAGGTAATAGGGTTTTACCCGGCCCGACCCGTTGACCCGACTCGCCCAGACCCGAAACGCATAGAACACCTATGCGAGGGTCTGGAAATGCGCATGGCCGTTTATGCGACGCATAAACGTCGCATAAACGGCGCATAGAAAACCCTGGTATCACCAACTATCATGAATACATTATATTATTAATAAATGTAATTACCAGAACAGTAGTGAAATAGTTAATTGGTATTACACACTATGTATAATGATTAATGATATAGTCAGAGTTGTCTAATAAAATTTCGAGATCACCACCAAGTGTCGTACGTAAGTAAATAATAAGTGCATAACGTGATTGTGAATGTTGGATGTTGATTGGATTAGCGCATATATGGACGACGCACATGAATATTTCTCTAATTATTTAAATTAAAATTTAACTAATTGAAATTTCATTTAAATAGAAATGGATTCGAATATTTAACAATTGGGTCACCAGTGAAAATCTTACTTACCACTGTATTTTTTTTAGAACAATCAAGAAGTGACACTCAAAGAACTCAATTATGCGCATTCTAGCAAATCGAAGGGACAAGCTGCCAAAAATCATCTCAAAGAGCCAAGTTTAGCTCTTTTGAAGACCTTAGTGAAGGGCTCACCTACGAACAAGCCTCGCACAAGTCGTTCAGTTATATGAAGAGAATCCTCTCTGAATTTTGGAGTTTCTCTTACTTCCATTGTTCCTTGGGCCTTTTTGGCTTTTGAATCTCACTTTGATCTTTTATGATTGATGTGATCCTTATAAGATTATATTGAAACCTAGGGTAAAAACAGCAATTATCACGTCACACAATCCTAGGACGTAAATATAATAAAAGTAATTTAGAGGTTATAACAAAACAGAATAAACTGTTTTGTTTATAATCAATAAGGTCCTAATTGTAAATCACCAATAAGGACCTAAAACGAAGGAATATTCATTCATAAACGTTTTACTAATTTTGCATCAAGTTTTACTATGCAAACAATTTGACCGTGACTCATGAAAAAATATCAAATAATCAAGAGGGTCAAAGTGCAATAGTTTCAAGAAAGTCCTGATGGGCCAATTAACATACAGACCGGACATAGATAGTTTGGTTGAAGTTAGTTATAATGTTGTTAATATTTTTTGTAATAAATAAAACGTGTAGTTAACACTTTTAATCATTCAATTTAGCCTTGGTTAATACATTCAAAATTAACTAAAATCATTTCTGACTAAACCACTCGATTATCCTTTTTTTCACTTAGTGGTAGTTATTTCCGTTAATCCGCGATTACAGCGTGGGTGGAAAACCCTAGCCACGATTCCATTGCTAGGCGTTCTCTTCCATTGCTTCCGACGAGTCTCCAGCAACAGATTTTATCATGGTATCAGCCAAAACTCCTGTCAACCAGTTGGATCAGCGACCGGCCACTTCCGCAATTCCTCCGGCCAACAAACCGGCCGTCTCTGTTGCAAAACCGTTGAATCCCATTCAGACACCATCAGCTTCGCAAGAATCCTCATCTGGGTCAACGGGAAAATCGCGAGCAATCTCTGATCAAGAAAATCTGGAAGGTCTGTACAAAAGTTCTTCTTTTAAAAGGCATAGGGCTGAAAGGTATATCTCTCCTTTACAAGACCCTGAGTCTCCGTTTTTTTTGACCTCCGGTGATCACCCGAGAGCTATATTAGTTCCTGATAGGCTAGTTGGTGAATCCAACTACATAACTTGGTCCAATGGGATGAAAGTCTCATTGGTTTCAAGGAGAAAAGATGCGTTCGTTACTGGACAGATAGTAATGCCCACTGATTTTGGTAGCCGAGAATATAACATTTGGAAAATAGTAAATGGTTTAGTACTTGGATTTTAAATTCAGTTTCCCCACAAATCCAATCAACACTAATGTATACAAGTGATGCATATCAAGTGTGGTTGGATTTAGAGTGTTGGTATAAGCAAGGCAATGCCTCCAAAGTAAACCAAATTAAATATGAGTTGTGCTGCCTACAACAAGGATCCATGCCAGCATCTGAATTCTACGATAAATTCAGATCAATCTGGGATCAGTTAGTTCAGATAAATGAAAATAAAGAAAAATTTTACAGGGATTGTAAAAAACTCTATCAACAAAAAGAAGAAAACGATATGATCCATCAATTTCTCTTGGGATTGAATGAGAATTTCTTCAACCTTAGAACCCAAATCTTATCATTGGAAATTTTACCTGATATGAATAAAATACTTGGGTTAGTATTACAAGAGGAAAAGCAAAGGGTAAAATTCAGAGATCATAGTAATGAGAAAATAGAGTAAGCATTCCATGCTAAAGAGAAAAACCCAACAGATGGAACAAAAGTCTTATTTTCAAAAAATGGCAAAAAGCTAGATACTAGGTTTTTTTGTGATAATTGCAAATACTATGGCCATACAAGGGACAAATGCTATCATCTAGTTGAAAGGCCCAAAGATAAGCTTCCAAAGAAATTTCAAGGAAGAAAAATCAGGGCACAAGCACACCAAATTCTGAAAATGCAAACCAAGTAACTGCCACCACTAGCCAACAGTTAGCTTTAACTCAGGAAGAAATTCAGCTATTCAAGGAGCTCATCTCCTCAACAAAATCGCGAAATTTGAATAAAAATTTTAGTTGTGATAAACAAAAATCTTTTTTGAATGAAATAAATTCAGTACAATATGATTGCAATATCTGCCCATTAGCAAAACAAGCAAAACTAAAGTTTGCAATTAGTTTCTCAAAATCAAAAGAAATATTTGACCTAATACATGTGGATATTTGGGGAAAATTCCCAATCCCATCCCATGATGGTTTCAATTATTTTTTAACAATTGTAGAAGATCTAAGTAGAGGAACATGAATCTATCTAATCAAAAATAAATCAATGGCAATAACATGTATTGAAAATTTCTATAAGATGGTCAAAACCCAATTCAATACCAAAATTATAACCATCAGAAGTGACAATGGAGGGGAATTCACCTCCAACAATTTCAGAAAAGTGATTGAAAAACATGGCATAATCCAACAGTTCTCTTGCCCATATACTCCTGCACAAAATGCAAGAGTAGAAAGAAAATATATGCATCTACTAAACATAGCAAGAGCATTACACTTTCAAGGAAACATCCCATTGAAATATTGGGGAGAGTGTATTTTAACTGTAGTCTACCTGATAAATAGGATCCCTTCAAAAGTAATTGAAAACAACACACCTTATGAAATAATCCATAAGAAAATTCCTGATTTTGAAAATTTAAAATCCTTTGGTTGCTTATGCTATGTTTTAACAACACAAATGGAAAATAAATTTTCACCAAAAGCTTTTCAAGGTATCTTCATGGGATATCCCAAAGGAGTTAAAGGGTATCTCATCCTAAGGATTTCAGATAAAAAGTTGTTTATTTCCAGGAATGTTTCTTTTAGAGAATCAATATTCCCATTTAAAGATAATATTGATTTAGAAAACAATAAAGAATCAAATTATCTTCAAAAAAATTTATAATAATGTTTTCACATATCATGATGATTCTAATAAATCTTGGTATGACTACAACACAGCTATCAAGAAAATAAAACTAAAATTTCTGATCTTAATAAACACATAAGGTCAAAAATATACCCTGCAATCTGAAAAATAACTCAGATATAAGACAAGGAACTGATCAAAGAATTCAGATATAATCTGAATCAAAAAATAGCAAAATAAACTCTGATCTCAGCAAAACCATAAGATCAGAAAATAACATACAAAAACAGATCTTAACAGAACAGCAAGATCAGAAAATAACATTAAAAGATCTGATCTTAACATAACAATAAGATCAGAAGATATACCCTGCAGTCAAAGAACAAATTCAGACATAAGATCATAGATTAATCAAAGAATTCAGATACAATCAGAATCAAGTAAATCAGCAAATTGCATGAATAACAATACTGAAAATATCAGTATTACTGAAAACTCAAATAAAAATGACAGTAGTTCCAAAAACATTGAAAATGAGTATGATTCTAAAAATATTCAGAATAATAGTGAAATAAACACAATAAATATAGAAAATTCAGTAGAACAGCAAGTCATTACTCCTGATACTACAGGAGAACAAATTGAACAGCAACAAGCTGCCCCATGTGAATTTTCAGAAAAATTAGTAGTAGTTAAAAAAACTACAAGAGCAGGGAGAGTAATACATATCCCAAAAGCTTACAAAGATTTTTTTCTTGAAAATGATAATAAGTATAGGGATAATGATAAAAAAGGGAAATACCCGATATGCAACCAAGTGTCATATCATAAAATTAAAAAAAATCACAAAAATCTATTACATCAAATCTCAATAAATGATGAGCCAAGATCTTTTTCAGAAGCTTCAAAAAACTCAAAATGGGTGGAAGCAATGAAAAAAGAGATGAAGGCACTTCTTTCAAACAATACTTGGACATTAACAATGCTTCCTCAAGATAGGAAGCTTGTAGGCTCCAAGTGGATCTATAAGATCAAATATAGACCAAATGGTGAAATAGAGAGATACAAAACTAGACTTGTAGCAAAAGGGTTCACCCAAAAAGAAGGTTTCGATTATTATAAAACCTTTGCCCCTGTAGTCAAAATAACTACAATTAGAACCATAATTGCAATTTCAGCAATAAGAAAATGGAACATCTACCAACTAGATGTCAACAATGCTTTTTTTCATGGAGATCTTCATGAAGAAGTATACCTTAAACCACCACAAGGACTTCTTAATGAAGGAGATAAGAGGGTATGCAAACTAAACAAATCCCTATATGGCTTAAAACAAACATCTAGGAATTGGTTTGCTAAACTAAAGGGAGTTCTAATCGAAATGAATTTTGTCCAAACACCCTCGGATTACTCACTATTTGTCAAAAACAATAGTGGAAACATAACATACCTTTTGGTATACGTTGATGACATTATCATCACATGCAGCAATGAAGCAGAAGTCTTCTTAATCAAAAACAATATTGAAAAAAATTTCAAAATTAAAGATCTAGGAAGACTATCTTATTTCTTAGGAATAGAAGTCTCATATCCACCAGAAGGGATACATATATCCCAAAGAAAATATGCATTAACCATTTTAGAAGAAAGTGGTCTAATAGATGCAAAGCCATCAAAAATACCAATAGAAAGGCATGTAAGTTTGAGAAACAAAGATGCCAAGGTATTATCAGATCCAAGTTTTTATAGATCATTAGTAGGTAAACTGATATATTTGAATATCACTAGACCTGATCTGAGCTTCCCTGTTCATTGGTTGAGCCAATTCATGGGAAACCCAAATGAAGTCCATCTTCAGGTACTGTTTAAAATAATAAAATATCTTAAAAATGCCCCTGGACAAGGCATCTTATACAAGAGTCAAAACCAGATGTCTCTTCATGGGTACTGTGACTCAGACTAGGCTTCATGCCAAATTAGTAGAAAGTCACTTTCAGGCTACTGTATGTTTATAGGAACATCACTGATTTCTTGGAAATCCAAGAAACAAGATACTGTTTCACTTTCATCATGTGAAGCAGAATACAGAGCCATCAGTAAATCCCAGTGTGAAGTAATATGGCTACATCAACTCTTTAAAGATCTAAAGTTGAATGTAAAGACTCCAACCTCATTATACTGTGACAACAAATCGGCAATATACCTTGCCAATAACCCAGTATTTCATGAGAGGAGCAAACATATAGAAATAACATGTCACTCCATAAGAGAAATGATAGATAAAGGAGTAATAATCTTAAAACAAGTTGGCACAAAGTACCAACTTGCAGATATTTTTACCAAACCACTTGGAGAGCATGAGATTTCAACATTCTCTATCAAGCTAGGAATTCATAACATGTATTCCAAGACTTGAGGGGGAGTATAAGATCATATTGAAACTTAGGGTAAAAACAGCAATTATGATCACGTCACACAATCCTAGGACGTAAATATAATAAAAGTAATTTAGAGGTTATAACAAAACAGAATAAATTGTTTTGTTTATAATCTATAAGGTCCTAGTTGCAAATCACCAATAAGGACCTAAAACGAAGGAATATTCATTCATAAACGTTTTACTAATTTTGCATCAAGTTTTACTATGCAGACAATTTGACCGTGACTCATGAAAAGAATATCAAATAATCAAGAGGGTCAAAGTGCAATAGTTTCAAGAAAGTCCTGATGGGCCAATTAACATACAGACCGGACATAGATAGTTTGGTTGAAGTTAGTTATAATGTTGTTAATATTTTTTGTAATAAATAAAACGTGTAGTTAACACTTTTAATCATTCAATTTAGCTTTGGTTAATACATTCAAAATTAACTAAAGTCATTTCTGACTAAACCACTCGATTATCCTTTTTTTTCACTTAGCGGTAGTTATTTCCGTTAATCCGCGATTACAGCGTGGACGGAAAACCCTAGCCACGATTCCGACGAGTGCAGCCTCCGGCGACGCCTCCAAAGTTAGGCGTTCTCTTCCATTGCTTACGACGAGTCTCCAACAACAGATTTTATCAATCCTTGGACCTCTTTTAGGTTTCTTCTTTGGTTAAATGTTAAGGCCAAAGGCAATGTCACTCCCTCCCATACTTCATTTTTTTATTAACAACTAGGCCCCTTCCAACCCAAATTCATATGAAATGGGTAGCTAAGTGAGTAAGTGGATTTTTTGGGACTTTGGGTTTAGGTTTATTGTCACATTCAAGCTCGTGAGCATATTAACGAGTCGAGTTCGAGTTTTGGGTTAATTGGGGTGTGTTAGATAAGCTTAATAATAAAATTTAAAAAATCCTACCTCAGGGCCAACGGCACGAAACGAGATGGATTCGGGACGACCTGCCCTGATCACCCTACAATTATGAAATTTAAAGATAAAATTAACAACAATTATAAAATTAAACATATTACAACAATTATAAAATAACATTTATAATTCATCATAAAATTTTATCTCGAAAATCTAAATCCTAAATTTCTAATATAATATAATAATTAATAAATAAAAAACGGGGCAACCCCCGCCCAGGTTTCGTCCTGCCCCGAGACCCGTCCCAGAATATGACAAAGGCAAAATTTTAAAAACGAAACAGAATATTTGTTCAGAGTATGGTTACCATCGGGACGGTACTGAGGCGATCCGGCCCATTTTAATTTATAAATAACCCAATTCGAAATTATTTTTTTCTTCTTTAAAAATTCAAATTATTAAATATTAAAATTTAAAATACAATAATATAAATAACCCAATTCCAAAAAATAATCCTAAAATAATTTATTTTTTAAAATTCTAGTCGAGTTGGAACAATTCTTAGAAATGACGATGCAAGAGATGGTCCGTGGGCCCAACCCACATACCTTATTCGGTATTTCTTTCACCAACAATTTCATGCGCATCAATAAATCAATTGTAGAGGAGTTGAAGATGGGTAATATTAATTAAGTCGTTTGTATATAGTTAATAATCTAAGGACCTTATGAAAACTTGAGTAACAACTAACTAACTTTTATGGACCATGAGTGAGGGCGATATGGGCGGAGCACATGCAGACGGTGGTCCATAAAATAGCCTCTGTGTGCTTGAATAATTACTCTTGCACCACTGTTCGGTGTCCCACCGTCATTAATGTGCCTTATTAACACTTAACCACACGCAAACCCACACAGTAAATAATACTAATTAAGGGATTAATAATTAATCAGGGGTGGCAAATATTCAAGTTTAACAACTTTAAATTATCTTATTATTGCCTAATAATTCATTTTCAGATTGGAACATTTACCTACATTTTTTTTATTTTTTTGATAACGAAAGGAAAATCTATGATTTAGGTCTCGTTGTATAATTGACAAGATGATATTTTTTTATAACGGAGTAGAAAAATTTAACTTCTGGTAATTATATATCAGAGTCACATGATATATCATTGGTTATATATATCGTGTTAAAAATTACGTAGACAACGAGACTCAAATTTTGAAATCTCAGAAACC
This sequence comes from Zostera marina, assembly GCA_001185155.1. Lineage (NCBI taxonomy): Eukaryota > Viridiplantae > Streptophyta > Magnoliopsida > Alismatales > Zosteraceae > Zostera > Zostera marina. The sequence continues at coordinate 855,229 of LFYR01000729.1, forward strand.
TGTGACAAATTAAGCTATTATTCTCCATGTATCGTAAATTTATATTTTAATCTTATATAAATTCAAACTATTTTAATGAAAATATTACGTACACAACAAGATTCGAATCATGAACTCTTAGAATTAAACCTTAATAATTGATGTGACAAATTAAATTAATATTTTCTGTGTTGTAAATTTATATTTTAATCTTATATATGTATAATTGTCGAATCCAAGCTATTTTAATGAAAATTACGGACACAACAAGATTTGAATCATAAACTTTGAGAAACATTAATAGTTATTAGTTAATGTGATCGTTAATTTCTCTTGTTGTATATTTATATTTTAATCTTATGTATAATTGTCAAATCCAAATCATCTTAATAAAAATTACGTATACAATGAAACTTAAATCTTGAACCTTCAAATTTTTTAATAGTTATTGTGACCAATTGAGTTAATCTATCTGTGTTGTATATTTATATTTTTAATGTTATGTATAATTGTCGAATCCAAACCATCCATTTTCCATCCTAAGGTGCTCTCATTTTATTTATTTGGAAAGATAAAACTTGTAAGACAAGAATAGACATATAAAGCAATCATCTGATGGCTTTTTTAATAAAGCAATAATATTCTAATTGCTTCGATTTTTAATTTTAAAAAGGTTATAAAAAATATGGTTAAAAAAAAAAAGAAGACACAGCACAATAATTACATTGGGAATTAAGTAGAACGATAGAATTTAAAGAGATCATGGGACCGGCGATAATCTCCCGGCACGTTCTACTATGGACCCCACACTACAGCTGCTCCAATGTGTTCTTGTCTGCCCATTTCTAAATTCCCGATTTTTTTAATTTATTTAAATAAAATAATTTATGGATTTACGTAAATACCCCCGAAAATATATCATGGTTAATTACGAAAATGTCATTGTGTTTGTTTGTTTATTTTTAATATTTCATCTTCAAATGAGTAATTAATATCTGTACATGAGCTCCATTATTGTTCCACCATTACTAACTAGTCCCCCTCAAGATTGTTTCTATCCTTCCCCTTTCTAATTTCTACCCCATTCCAGCTTGTCATAGGCACATATGTTCGGCAAACATGATGGTGGTGGAGCCTAACTACAGCTAATACGATCGCAATACACAATATAATCAGTATTAATATCAGAAAGATTAACTCAACTGACCATAATAACTATTAAAGTTTCTGAAAACTCAAAATACAACAGTACTCGTTCTTATCCATCTACATGGTTTATATAATTTATTTAATTACGAAGATCGATCGATCAATAGTTAATTAACTAGATCAATACAGTAATCTTATTTAATTAACTCAACCGAGATCACAGTTACTATTAAAATTTCTGAAAACTCAGAATATGAACAACTTGTGTATTTTTACTATATTATGTGATTTATATCAGAAAGGTTAATTATATATATACTTACAGTTAACTCTTAAGGTTTTATATAGTCAGTCATAATTTTTATTAAATTTTGACTAAGATATAACTGGTGATATATTATGTTATTCTGGTATTTTATTTTTATTTGTAAAAAAAGAAAAGAAAAAAAAATTCCAAAGCTGTAAAGCACTAGAAGTAGAAGTTTGTGGGTATGTAGTTTAAGCACATCTATCTCTTCTTCTACTTCTGTTACACATGGGGGTATATATGATGTCTTCTTCTATCTTCTTCATCTTCTTATCTATTGTTACAAAAAAATGGAAGTTGAGTAAACCCTAAACTTCTCCCCATCTTCTCGCCATCTCTAGATCTCTGTCAATCTGATCGATCCAGATCGATCGGTTGCATTTGATGTCAGTGGCGGTAGAGATAAAGAGATAGATAGATAGTAGATTGGTTGTTTTCAATTTTAAAAAAAAAATTCACCACCACCTTCATTTTTTCTTTCTTTCTTTCTTTCTTTCTGAAACCTGTCTGATAAACCATATTTGGAGACTCGATGCAGCAAGGAGGGTCCCAGTATGGGGTGCCTCCACCACATACAGCTTCTTCTGAAGATATGACAACCCATATGTTCACCGGAGAGCTGCCGCAACAGCACATGGCCGAGGCGGTTCCGCCCATCAACACCCGGGCACCTACAGAAGAGGGTGTTGGAGTTGGAGTTGGAGTTGGAGTTGGAGTTGGAGGAGGGAATTACGAAGAATTGACTACAACAGTGCTGTCTGGGAATTTCAACGAGGAAGATGAAGCTGAGAGAGGAGTAGGAGGGAGCGGAGGAGGGGGAGGAAGTGCGGCGGTGTTGGGAAACCGGTGGCCGAGGGAAGAGACTTTGGCACTGATAAAGATCAGGTCGGATATGGACGCAACCTTCCGTGATTCCACTCTTAAAGGCATGCTTTGGGACGATGTCTCCAGGTGAGTTGACGGATTTTCAATCAATTCTACAATTCCAACATGTTCTAGTTTCTGATGTCCTTCCTTCACCGTCGTCTCGTCGTCGTCATCCTCAGTTCAGATCCCAACCTTCGATCTCTGTCGCTTCTTGCTAGATCTAAAGTTTTTATTTTTCTTATGAGTCACGAGATCAGCATCTTTTCTCTCACTTCCCTAATTTTAGATTATTCTTTGCTTCTTGCTAAGTTCGATGAGAAACCTGCATGAGCTTCTGCTCCTCCTGCTGCTGCTGTCATAATCACCATCCTCCTCCTCATCATCATCATCAGTGGCAGCAATCCCAATCCTTCTTCCTCCAAAAAAAAATTGCTCTTTTCCCCAAAAAAACTGTAATCGCATGCACATGATAATCGTTTAAATCGATAATGGGTAATATTGGATGTTGTGGTTTCCGATTTGCAGGAAATTGGCAGATCAAGGGTACAAAAGAAGTGCCAAGAAGTGCAAGGAGAAGTTCGAGAACGTGCATAAGTACTACAAACGTACCAAAGAAGGACGCGCCGGTCGGCAAGATGGGAAGAACTACCGTTTCTTTGCTCAGCTTGAAGCTTTACATAACATCTCCGGTGGTGGGAGCAGTGGGAGTGGTGCGGTTAGATACCAACCAGCTCCGTTATCGTCTGTTGCTCCCATTACTGCAACCGCTCCTTTAATTTCCCTGACTGCTCTTGCCACTGGCGGCGTCGGAGGTGGAAGTGGAGGGGGATTTAGCATGTCGACGAATTCTTCGTCGTCGGAGTCGGATGGGGGTGAACAAAATGAACGGAAACGGAAACGAAGGAGCTCTTCGTCTTCTTCTGGAGGAGGAGGAGGAGGTGGTGGGGTGAGTAAGAAGACGATGTCTTTCTTCAAGGTTCTGATGAAGCAGCTCATGGATCAGCAGGCGAGCATGCAGCAGAGATTCTTGGAGACAATAGAGAAACGAGAACAAGATAGGATGATCCGGGAAGAGGCGTGGAAGCGGCAGGAGATGTCCAGACTTACACGTGAGCATGACGCCATGGCCCAAGAACGAGCCATGTCGGCCTCACGTGACGCCGCTATAATCAACTTCCTTCAGAAGTACACCGGCCAGAAAATATCAATACCCGTCGTCGGTGCCGGTAACGTTAAACTCCCGCAACAAGACCCTGTTGAAGAAGCGCAGGTGGGAGGAGAAGTGCAGATGGGTGGGATCACTAATGCTGGTACCGGTGGTGATCCAGCAGCATCGTCCCGGTGGCCTAAAGCGGAGGTACACGTCTTGATCAAGTTGAGGAGTGGGTTGGAGTCTAGGTATCGGGACGCCGGACCTAAAGGACCGCTCTGGGAAGAGATCTCCGCCGGAATGAAAGATATGGGTTACAACCGGAATGCGAAGAGGTGTAAGGAGAAGTGGGAGAATATAAACAAATACTTCAAGAAAGTGAAGGAGAGCAACAAAAAAAGACCGGAGGATGCCAAGACTTGCCCCTATTTCCATCAATTGGATGCTCTCTATCGGAAAAAAACTTCTGTCAGCGATGCTGCTATTGCTAATATCGCCGCCGACGATGACGACGACAACAACCAAGAATCAAATCTAATCTCGACAGTCGCACAACCACAGCCGCTGTCACAGCCAATGGATGCCGTTTCCAACGTTCCAAACATAAATGGAGGGATCAATACAGCTGCTATTATCAACACCGTGCCTCCGAATAGCAACGGAGAGGTTCGGAGAAATTCCGATGCTGGAGAAGATTCCGGGGTGATCAAGGTAAGAAATTCTCCGACAATGTCAATTTGATTTATCAAGTTCGAGATTCAGATAATCAAGTATTTATATATACTCATAGTTTGGTTTTTTTTGAATTGAAGCCAGAACACATGTTGAAGGGGATGATCCATGCACACGCGGCGATGGACAAATTTGAAAAGCACGGTACTGAAACCTGCAACATCAACGACGACGACGACGACCGTGGCGATGATGAAGAAGATAACGATAACGACGACGACGATGAAGACGAAGACGATGAACAGCAAAAGATGGCGTACAAAATCGAGTACCAAAGGACAACCGTTGATAACACATCTAACGGTGGAACCAATCAATCGACAAATTCAGCCACCGGAGTAGCAGCCGGTTCTTTCCTGGCCATGGTTCAGTAAACAGTTTTCACTCTCAATCTTTTTCACAAACAAAAACACACAACACATAGAGATGACACATCCTTCTTCCATAGGTTCCGAAACTTCCAATCACCCACAATTCACAGTCAATTCCAGCCATGCATGCATCACCGACCATATCAATTCCCTTCCCAAGTTACCCGAGTTTCTTGATTTGTTCCAGTCTTGTTTCAATGGTGGGTAGCTATAGATTATTTTAGGAAACCCATCCATCACTTGTGTATTTTTCTTTAAATTTGCTCTCTTTTCTTCTATTGATTTGTTGGTGAATAATCTCCCGCACGTCGACGAGCTACCAGCCTCCCGGAGACGTCGACGGCGACGGTAACCGGTATACAAGATTATAGAGGAATAATGTGTACTCGATCAAATATCAAAATTGTGGATTATTTATTTACCCAATTCATCCAATTTGTTAATTATTAATTAATTAACTGTAAATTTTCTTCATCTATATAAAGACAACATACACACACACCATGTGTTTGTTTAAATGCCTGTATATCTGCATGTCTTGTATAAATAGTTTCTTACATAAGTGACGCCAATCATTCACCACTCAGACGTCTAAAGACTACAGCACCTTCTGCAACTTCAGTCTCTCTCCCTTTCCTTATCTAGCTGGATCGATCGATTGATCTATCCATCGACTAGTTGATAGCTAGATCGGCAATTTTATCATGTCATCGATCCGATGATGTGACTGAGGTTTCCATACATGCATGGTATCAGAGATTTTAGTTTGTCAATTCAGATCGAAACTATAGCAGTCTATAGCTATTGCCATAACTACTATACCTAGCTATAGCTAACTACTACTCCTAAAGGTAATATATCATCAGTTAAACACTAGAATGATGGATTTTCGTCATCAAAAATACTGAACTTCAAGAATAAAATCATGAATCTTCAACAACTTTAGTTATTGTAGTTCAAGTTAGATGGAATTTGAAATTAACTAGATCAACCAAGACTAGTTAGTTCCATGTTACTATAGCATCTTTGCACATGGATCTAACAAAATCGATCTATCATTAATTGGTCGCGACTTGCGCGTGTTTTTTTTATACACCAGATTTCTACTTTTTAGTCAATGTCTTATTTAAGAATCCTACTTAACTTAATCATATTATAAAAGAAACCTCAATTGATCAAGAAATTTAGAAAAGCTGACCTCATTTTAGAAGAAGATGGATGATTCAACATCAGTGGTCCCCAAGAAAGAAGCTGAGGTGGACAAAGGACACAAGATCACCTGCCACCTGGCCTAGAAGAGTGCCTACAAGATAACATTCTTTTAATTATAGCTGAAAATAATTGTTTTTAGGTTCAATTATAGCTTGTAAAAAATAAGATGTAAAAACAAAAACTGTGTCTGCAATTAAGTGCAAATAACTCTAGATGTAAAAATATTTATTTATCTTCCGATGATATAACAAGAATACATAATATATTATCGATTACATCATATTGAAAAATAAAATATACAGAGAGATTAAAACACTGAATTTTAAATTGCCAAGACATGAAAGTAAGTTGATGGCATGTTACAGCCATTGGCAATGTGCTAAAATGTTAGTTAGCTTCATTATTAAACTTCTATAGCTTGCTAACATGAATGAAGCTAGTTAGAACACCTCTATAGCTTGCTAACCCGACATTCCAATTCTTTCTAAGATTCCAATATGAACTGCAGAAGTAACCTGTATTTACCCAATTTTAACTCTTCTATATTTAAACAAAAGAAGAAGAAAAGACATTTGAATTGAACCGTGATATGTGCATGATTGTACGTTAAGAACATTTACAAGAAAAATAAAGAGAGAGAAAAATGGAAACATTTATACAATTATACATGATGTGTTCTTATTTCTGGACATTCCTTAGATTGAGCTGACTGAGATTGGTTTCAAGCTTCTTCATCTTTGCATCTTGTTCTTTGATCGACAAGGTTAGTGATCTCACATCAAGTGCTTCTTCTCGTTCATTTAGAGATTGAGCCTATAAAATCGTATCGTCGAAAATAAGATACAGGTATTTAGTGATAGTGTTTGATTAGTGAAGAGATTACCTACCTTTTCCAATAATTGAACACGCACTTTAAGATCTTCGATCAAGCCTTCTTGCTTATAAATAATCCTGAGGAGAGACAGTAGATGTGGATGAAGTGAGTCTGTGTAGTGTTCCTCTGCAGAACACTGGGTGAAAGTATGTGAGCAGCCAGCTTGAAGGAAAGAGCAGTTTACTACTTTCATTGGACAAACAGTGTCACAATGGCTATGCATTTCATGCCTCATGATACTCTGGGAACAGCCCTGCTCACAAGAAATTAACTTAAATGGGCATTGCAGATCATGTCTCTCCTTGTTAAGCATAGAAAATTGGAAGTTACATCCTTGATTGAAGCAGTTAACCGTTCGAAAACAGCAGTTTAACTTATGTTCTTCTAGCTTTTCTGAAGAACAAAACTGTTCATTACAATGAAATTCTTTCCTCTCAAAATCAAGATATCTTATAAGTGTGGAAGCAATAGTTTCTCTATCTTCAAACACCCAAAATCCTTCTGTTTCTATTTCGTCCATGAAGGCTTTGATCTTGCTCTCCCTGTTTTCATTCAACATCCAATTTGAAACTCTACTGATCATGTTCTTTTTCAAATCAGCAAATTCATTCACCAAACTTTCGACAGGAGGGATGTTATCGTCAGCTTCTTGGGGCAACGACGATTCAACAATGCTACAGGGTTTGATAGTTTGAATGATTGTCGTCATCAAAAATTGTATCATCTCCTTACGGAGATCAACGACCACAGAAGACGGTCCCTTGAAAAGATCACCTTTGGTACTGTCAACACTAGCCGTGGCTAATCCTGTTAATAGTATTTTCGACACATTCTGAATAACTTCCAAATCACAAAAGTCAAATTGTAGTGTTCTCCCCCAATTTTCTGACGGTAGGTCTGACACTGGAAGCGGTTTTTGCTCCATAGTTGTTGTTCACTGAGACATCGCATCTAAAATCTTAATTCATCCTGCAACGCTACCTTACTGTGATCTTGACGATCTTATTCACCCTAAAAACAGATCGATTAAGAAAAAAACAAAACAAAGATCCGACTCGATTTGGGATCAACCGATTAAATACTAAAAAAAAGGACTAAAAACGCTATTCAATTCTACAAATCGATCAATCATTCATTCAATCATTCGATAAATCATTCATTTATTCATTCATTCAATCAATCAATCTATCGATCATTCAATCGATCAATTGATCAAATTATACAAATAATTAGGTAAATTTATAATCGATTGCAGAAAACTGACCTCCAAATGTGAATTATGAAGTCGGAGAACGAATTCAACGCAAGTCAAAGAAGAGCGAAGATGCAATAATAAATCTGATCAGACGCCCAGTCACGCCAGACACGCCAGACGGTTAATATTAAAATAGCTTTAAGAATTAAGATGCGAAATTTGAAATGAAATTGAAATAAAAAACACAAATTAACCATAACTGGGGAAAATTAGTACAACTTTGTTTTTTTTACAGAAGATATCACAATAAACACACTAAATGAATTAACATTTAAAGTTTAAAGTAACTTTGAAATAATTAAGTAATAAATCTATAAATTATACAGTTGCAGAAGCGAATGCATCAACTGAATCCATTTTTACCTGCAAGAAATAAAATAGTAAGGGAGATTAAGCTGAAAAAATTAATATTACAGGAAGTAAATAATGCAAATGGCTAAACTTAAACCTGCTTTAGATGGTTGTCAATGGAACTGTTCAATAGATTCTTAAGTTTATCGCATTGATTAATCATATAGCCGGAAGTTTGTGCATCCTGAAGATGACACCACAGCCGTTCGACCGCTACATGCGGAAAACAAATAGAAGACATCTTTTTCCGTTTCATGATATTTACGGTTCTCTGTGAAGAAAAAACAATCAAATGAGATAATTTTTTACCATCATGAGATTTGCATAAAAGAGAGTTGATCGTGGACTCAAGTGAGTTGATTGTCTTACCAGAGAAGTAGTAGCATTTATGTACTCAACAAATAAATTTGTGGCTTCAGCATATCGACCATATTCCACATAGAGTCGAAAAAGTGTGGCAGGATCTGCTTCTTGGCCAGACATACCCCATGGCGACACCCCTCGCGATCCCTGTCATTAATATATCAGCTACAACAATACACATACGAACACATTTATTTATGCATAAAAATGGGAAAGTTTGGATACAAACACACAGAATATTTTATTATCAAGAGGGCATCAGAGAACACCAGCAATATATCAAACATTTTTTTTGAAGCAATTACAATATATCAAGCATTATGAATAAAAAATTAAAGATCTTAATTATCTGGTACCTTGAATATACGAACAAGCCAGAGAGGCAGTTCGATTTGAGGATCTGTGTAAAGAAGTGTTTCAGCAACAGTCACAGGTAATCTTGGGTGCAGGATTTTATATTTCTCCTGCAATTTTTCCAAATGGTTAAATGAAAATGTGAAACAGAAATAAAAAATAATTAGTTAAATGATAAAATTTGAAATAAACAGAGAATAGTGAATCTGCAACAACTTAGTCTAGTGAGGACCTATTTATTTTATACAAAAGTTTTGAAGTTCAATCCCAACATAGCAAATAATGTACCAAATATTTACCGTTTCATAAAAAAAAATCTGAACAGTGTGTCACCAAATGGGTTCGGAACTGATGAGTACTGACTCATCATCGATAATCAAGAATTCAAGATAAAGCAGTAAATTACAATTTTCATGCGAGGGACGAAGAATATGGTGTGAACTGTGTTGATATACAATGTATCTTAATTTAAAAAATCCAATAGTTTATGATTTCTGAAAGTGTGCTGTTAGCATCTTTTTTTATGCTCTATAATTTATTACTTCAGAGAGGTCCAAAAATCAACAAAAAGTTAACTCCAAAAGAGAGCAAAAAGTATGCAAACAACCAACAAAAAATCGACCATGGATGATTATCCTGTTGCTGTTAGTATAAAATTTGGATTCTATATTTTGGAAAAAAGATTCAGTGTTGCAGATACTTAGTACTTACGAGATAAAGTTCCAGTTTTTCCCACTGGGTGTTTCCCAAAGTCTGACGAATACAGGAGCCAACATCAACTTTTCCATTGACAAATGTTTTGGCATCAGAATTTCTTGACACAAGTGAACGATGATCAGTCCTATGGCATAATTTTTTTCCCGTCAGAGTGAATGAATACAGAAAATCCATTTCTTTAAGATAAAGCAAAATGAAAAGAGTCATAAACAGTAAACCAAAAGAAAGTATATTAAATTACCTTGCAAAATTAAAAGAGTTTCCTTCAACTGCGCAACAATTCCTCGATATAGCAACAAAGACACGCTCAAGTTCTCTACAATCACCATAGTTTTAAACACAATAATACAAAATTCATTCAGGAGCCATGGATAATTCACAAACTAAAAGAAAATGAATTCCAAGTTACCGCTTCAATTGACAACCCTTCCAAACTTTGAGAACAACTGTAAATGCCATATCATATAAATTGGCTTCTACCAGGGCATCCACGATAGTTACAATATCAGACTGATCTTCTGTGAATTAAAAAAGGAATAAACAAACCAAATATTTCAAAGTATGTATCAGAATAGTATGGAAGTTTCTAAGACAGCTTCTGATATACCAGTTAAAATACATTTGACATCCACTGTGCTGAGTAAATACTGTGCCAAGGTCAGCACATAATCCTTTTCAAGCATTTCAACATCAATAACAAAATGACGCATTTGTGATTCAGGATCAACAATGAGAGAAACTGTGAAAACATAAGAATCTAATTAACAAAACTACACATGCGTATCTGGAGTCTACCATTTCTCCTGAGATTAAAAGAAAATGAAAAAAAGTAAAAACAGATAAGAGACAGAAATATAAAAACCACACCCTCCTTTTTTATTGGCTTACCATTTTTGGTAAAAACTTGTCGTGGCCTTTTATTGGGTGATGATTTATCAAAATTAACGTGTGTGTCAATCCAAGCATGAGGGGGATGAACAAGTTGTAGTGCATTAATAGTGGCAGACAAAGCACATAGTATCTCTTGAAAAGTTGAAGAAACTTGACGATTTTCATTTAATTTAATTTCTTGTTTCAGGCGATATGAGTAATGGTACATGTATCTAGCTGCTCTTCTCCAATTGTTGCGGTACATATGAAATCCATAGAGCAATTTATACAGATTTGGTGTGGAAGAAATATCTGAGCGCTCGGCCTGCAAAATCAATTATCTAGTTATTTTTAGGAAATAACAGAATAAATTATCTACGATTATTTAGCACAACTGATTCTTCATTGTGATCTGCAATACAAAGGATGGCTCTTACACCCAATTTTCTATAAATGATTTTTAATAATGATGAAATTTGCCTGAAAAAAAAAGAGTTGCACTAGCACCTTCCAAAAAAGTTCTTGTTCAACTTTCTCCACAAGACCAACGAATGGAAATTCACCATTACAAAGGATCTGCGTTATATTAGAACAACCATTATCAAATTAAAACCAGAGAATAACCAATTGCATTATGGATTACTATCAAACGATACATATTGAACAAAAACATATCATATTTTTCCATACATAAAACATTGGGTGCCAAAAGCTGAATACTTGGACCTCAAAGTACTGAGATAAGAGTGATTCTAATCTAGTACAATGGATCCAAGATAGATATATTAAGCAGAAAGCCCTTAGAGACATCTAAATTAGGCCATCTGTTGGTTCGCATTTCTGGAAAGCCACCATTTATGACAGGGCTCTAGTGGATAAATGCTTGGATTGTAGATCTAATAATATTGCAGTTGATGAGCTTGCTCATCTCCCTACTTGTATATTTTGTATCTCCACTGGATTCAAGGCATTGCCATTTATTATGAATGAAAAAAAAACTTTACCAAAAAAAGCATTGGGTGTCAATTTTCAGGATAACAATAACAATAGAACACAGAAGAATTTTTCTTACTCCATGTAATTTGGGCATTGCCCTTCATTTTTCAATGAAAATTTTAATTGCTTAAAAAAAAGAATAATAGCAATCTGCAGGACATAAATGAGTAATATAAAAAATCATGACAATCTACAGGATTAGAACAACCTTTGATTCACCCTGTTCATAAAGAACATAAATGAAACGCCGCAAACAAATATACTTATTATCTTCATCAGGATTAGAAACTATTGCACAGTAAGCATCTCCATAATAACCAAGATCCATGGTAAATTTAAAAATGTTTGCCCAAAGCCTTCCCTTAATGCCATTTGGAGATTCATGTAGACTGCTGATACTGCATCTATCATCTTCAATAACTTTATCTACCTGTGCAAGTGCAGACAAGGCAAATTGGCAGGCTGCTTCACTAAGATTGTATTGATCAAATATTTGCATCACCCACTGAAAGTAGAAAAATTTCCATAACACAGCAGACCTGTTATTACCTAAAATAATACAAAAATGTCATATAATTCCCATATATAATCCAAAAAAATGTAATTTGCAAAAATAAACACCATACTAGAGTAGTAAAAACCAGTTTGAAACGAGAGCTTCTGTATAGCAATAGACGCCCCTTCTCCGAATGCAGCCCTAAGAAAAGATGGAACACAAAGTTAGAACAAAGAATATGTAGTATTGTAGTTGAATGAAGACTTGTTACTTGGCTATGAATATTTTAGACATCCTTGAATAAAATACAGTTTGCATCTCGTTGGAAATAAACAGGAATTTTCTGAAATTCATATCTAAAGAGTGAGAATTTATTTACATTTAAAACCCACTCAGTTTATCACATTTAAAGTCTTAACACAAAAATAGTGGAAGGTCCAAAACATATAGGAAAGAATTATAAGCAAAAGGGTAATTTTGATGGCCCATTTCTGTTGTTTGATGATTTAAATTCTGCTAGGTGTCTAAGAAGCAAAAAAGAAGGATGTGAAGCTGCCTGTGGTGTAGATGATTTTATTGAGTGGACGGGCTGGGGCGCTGGGCTATTGCAAATTGGTTGAGACTTGAGAATAACTCAAATCAGTTACTTGATATTATCAGTAGAAGCATATAAAGAGAGGACAATAAGTATACTCATTTCCCATGATTTGTAACCTAGACTGTTAAACTATATGTAATTTATTTTCTACTGAAATTCTGATTTCATCAGAAGAAGAAAAATAATAAAAAACAATACTCCAAAATAGAATAACCAGTAAATATCAAAAGTTCAAAATTATCAATTTTTACACCACCCAATTATAACACAGACAGTAAACTTAAAAAATGTTAAATTCCTCTGACAATAATTTATGGCTCGAATTAATCAATTCAAAATTAAAGGTTCTTATGAATGAAACATAACCTGAAGAAATAGCGAACAGATTCACGGATTTTCCAATGTTTAAGGATTGAACTTGGTGCACTTTGAGCACGTAGAACAAGACAATAACCTAGAAGATGAATGCAAGCAAACCTATCACCAATTATGCTCCCAAAACCCTTGTTCTTGGTTAAATATGTGTCAATAATAACAAGCAGGTTCTACAATAGAAATGACAAAAAAAATCGTAAAGGAGGGATTTGCAAAAGAAAACGATAGGAAATGCAAAATTAAAATTTTAAACTGATTGGTAACCTCTGCGGCTTCATATTGACGATATTGAAGTAAAAGACCTGCTATCTCAATGGAAGGGTGCAAAGAAACATTAGATTTATCAAGCGATCTACCATCGAGAATCCAACTACAGTAATTCCAAACTGGACAGACAAATTTACTAAGGCTTGAAAAAGATTTTGAAGTAACAAAAGCATCTTCATTGGAAATAATAGGAAACTCGAGCAAACAAGACAAAGTGAAGCCATAAGTGCCAAGCATTTCATCCCATGAGCTATGGCCAGTCTTCTTATCTGGAAATGAAAATGTGATATGTGAGAATGAAATTGTATGATTATTTAAAAAGTAATATGGCATACCAATGTAATAAGATCTGTTATAAGATATTGAGATCAAGGCAAAGCCCCCTGACATAGGCTTAATGGAAGCCACTGTTATGAGAGAGTGGCAGCCCTAGTTATTTTCTGATTATTTTCTGTTTTGTTACCCCTAAAGGACTTTTTTTTGCAAAAATTAAATATTTCTCATTAATAATAAAGGGTAGTCCCCTGAGATTACAAATAGAAAAATAAAAACGAGGTGGATGATAGAGTGGCTAACCACTTCCATCGACATTCTCCTATATAGCTTAGGTTCTTAGTGATCAAGTAACTAAGAGTTAAGCCACAAGAGGTTAGCCGTTAGCCTCCCAAACCTGCATCGTAGTCCTCTCCATTTGTGAGCCACAGTCTTTCCTATAGTAATCTGATCTATAAGAAAGATTGCAGTCCCTAATGATATCCTGAAATAGATTCTCCGGAGGTCAAAGAGTATGTTGGCGTAGCCTTCTGTTCCTTTCGGACCAAATGTGCCAAGTCAGTCTCCCAATTGTGTTCCAATGCATGCCCCAAGGGGGTGATTGATATGTGAGTTTTTTGACAAGCTTCTACGACATCCCCTATTCTAATATTTGAACTTAGGTGTGTAGGGGTAGGACTGTTTGAGATTTTCCAAAGGGCTTGGTTCAAAAATTCTGTGAGTTTTATTAGGAGTTTCCTTGTGTGATCGCAGTTAAAAAACAAGTGGCTAATTGTTTCATCCTCCTGCCCACATAGAAGGCATGTGGGCTGGATTGGGACTCCCCAAGCATGGAGCATAACGTCTTAATCTGTTTATTCTTAATTCTCCATAAGAAGATTGAGAATTCTGTGGCCATGTTTGATCAGATGCCCTTAGCTAGGGGGTCTTTAGGTGTCTTGGTCCTTAATTCCTCGATGATTGTCCCTAGGTTTTGTTTTCCATTCCCTATTTTCCAGATGATTGGGTTCCCTGCCTTGCAATCTATGCATTGATTGATGAAGCCTCAAAAGTCCAATATTTCCTTCCATTGTGCTGAGTCAATGGTGGATCGGATTGTGATGCTTTGCAGGTCATTCCCTTTTATATATCTCCTTTGCACACATCCTGACAAGATTGTTTGCTTTCACCAAATGGTGGCAACTTTCTTGACTGGGGAGGCTTTGGCTATTGTGTGTAAGTTTCTAACTCCTAGTCCACCTTCCTCCTTAGAAAGAATCATAAGGGACCATGGTATCCCTTTCCTCCCATCCCATATAAATTGATATGCCAATTTCTGGATTTTTTTATGAACAGAGGAGGGCAGTGAAATTTCTTGGGCCCAGTAGGTGTATTTCCCAGCTAGTATCCAATTGACTAGCTAGCTGGATTCTTCCACCATAAGAAAGACATTTGCCACTCCATCTTGTGAGCATGTCTTCTATAGGTTGAATAAGTTTCCAGCATTGGTTGTAAGTTTCCAGCATTGGTTGAATAAGTTTCCCAGTAATAGGCAGACCTAAATAGATGATTGGAAGTTTGGAGACTGGGAATCCTAAGATTTGTTGGAGCTCTAATGAGTCCTCATAGATTTTGGAGAAGACTATAGAGCTTTTCTGCGCATTGATCATTAAGCCTGAAAAGCTTGAGAAAATATCCAATACATTCTTGATTGAATTTAGGGATTTGCTTTAGAAAACATGAGTAGGTCATCAACATAGATTAGGTGGGATACAGAAGGAGCCCCATTTACTATGTAGGGGTAGAAACTTTTCTCCCTTACTTCCCTCTCAATAAGCCTATTGAGGACATCCATGATCATATCAAAGAGGATGAGTGATAGGGGTATCTATGGTTCTTAAAGGGAGGTGGGGGTATCTTCTATTATTACTTAAAAGGAGACAAACTACATAGTATTCCATATGATTTTACAGAATTGCTCTGAAAAGCCATATGCTTTGAGAGTGAAAATTAGTGCTTCCCATCTTACAGTATCGAATGCTTTTCTCAAGTCAATGTTGACATAAACTAGCTAAGGTGAGATATTCAAGGTCTTCTAACCATGTGTTGAACAATCTAAAGGGTATGTGGCCTTTTTCCACTTGGGAGAAGGTTACAATCATCCCCTTGTGATCACTGGTCCCATTGAAGAATTCCAGTCTAGAGTCAAGCCAAAGGTCTACCCATGTTTCATTAGTGAAGACTCTGTCCTCCAATCTAGTTTGTATAGTCTTCTCCTGAAGAGTTGTTATTCCAGATGAATTCCCCACCTATGGAGCCATAGAGGGCATTTCCAAAAGTTATGCCAGATTGGTAGCTTGAATGAATTTTGAGGGATCCCGTGATTGTAAATGCCCTTGCTTCTTCTTTCCTCAAGAGACCTAATTTCATTAAAGTTCCCAAGAGCTATCCATGATAAGGTGGTTGGGGGATTGTTGATCTGTTGAATCTCTATCCAGAGAGCTCTCCTATCTTCTCTCAGATTCTTCCCTTAAATAGCAGTGACTTGAATTTTATATCCACCTGAATTTCTGAAGGAGGTGTGGATAAATTGTAGATGGGGCTTGAAATTCTCAATTATCCATAATCCTCTTTTCCAGAAAATCCAAATAAAGCTAGATTATGGGTGGTTGTCATTCTCATTGTTTAGAGAGTCCCAAGATTCTCCGAAAAAATCTCTAATACCTTGAGCATTTTGAGACTTGATTTTGGTCTCAAGGAGAGTGAAAAATCTATTGAGTTTTTTAATACAATTTCCCTGATTTCTAATTGCATGGCAGGAAATTGAGCCCCCTAACATTCCAGCACAGGAAAGCCATAGGAGGGGGGGGACTTTCCGGTGTGGGAGGAGTTAGGTGTCTAAATTTAGCTCGGTGTGAGAGATCCCACACCTGAATTTGCATTCGTCAAGGTTTCGTGAACAGTAACTCCGTCGATGAAGTGTTCCGACGGAATGAACAGTGTTCGTTTTTTATTCCAGCACCTTCTTGGACCTCAAACAAGGCTCTGATACCAATTGATAGAATCGATGCTTAAATCGAACTGAGAAAACCAAGCAAAAAACAAGAACAAAACAGATTGTTGGAACTCTAGATTTTTTTACCCTATTGATGCTTAAGGACCTCACCCAAGATGGGTTAGAGATAGTTCTTAATGGTAAGGGGGATAGGTGCTTTTCAAACTAAGTCCCCTAGAAGATTTGTCTACTCCTGAGTATTGCTATCTGTTAAGGGATTTTATTTTCTGTTTATATATGTAAGCTGGGAAAGGCCCTTTTCATTTCTAATGAAATTTCAACTTCATAAAAAAAATATGGCATACCAAAGAAACAAAGAAAGTAAAACAGCACAACACTATTGGTGTGCACACTATCAGATATAAACCTTTATTGTAAATTGTGACTTAACTATATTATTCCTTCGAAAACCAAAATTTTCCAAATATTGGGTTAACAATTCAACATTAGTACAATATTTGGTAAAAATGGCATTGCTTGATCTGTAGTCTTATACTGTGTTATTGCACAAACTGAATAGTAAAAAAGACAATGGCTTTGGTTTTAACCATTTATAAATTTAGTCCAAAAATTGGAAAATTAGGATCTTCAAAGGAGGAAATATGATGTTGAACACAAACTCTAATAAAACTTTCAGACTTTCAGTCATACTATGGAGAGTGAGATGGGAATTAATTGCTACCTTCAAAACTCAAATTGCCTGCTTACTTTGCAGTTTGGAAGATCTCAAATACGATACGGCATGTTCTGCTCGATGCTGATGGGTCTCCACTGAGAAATTCAGAAGTTTCCAAAATTTTCTAGATGATGGGTCTCCACTGAGCCATCTTTGAATGACTAATTTTCCATGTGTGGAGTGAAAGGAACCGAAGGCTGAAGCAACAAATACCTTCATTGACGTCGGGATCTACATAAACTCATAAAGTACTTATTTTTTGGGAATCTGATTCCTTGAGACATCAATCAATAGCTCTATGTTATTGGCTGACGTAAATAAGGACAAAGGCGATGAACCTAGTTCACCTCCAATGATATTGTGTGAGGGTTTGACCTTTTCAAAACATGTAAATTTTACTTTATCAAAAAAGATAACAAATAACCAACATCAATTCAATCATATGGAAAATCGGAATGTTTTAGGGTGGGTGATTTTGATGCTCACATAAAATCCTGATAAACATCAAAACCAAGTACGGACTAAATTAAATTATTAAACAAAAGCAGAAACTTATGCATAGTTTATCATTTTAGAAATAAATGAGCTAAAAATGACACTTATGACTTATCTTACCTATATGCAAAGAAGATAATTGTGAGCTAAAATCTTCAGAAGCAACTGATTCTGTTTGAGTAGTTGCAATGAAATGAAGAATGTGCCATTGCATAATTATACCCTCAATCATAGGTATAATTTTGAGTCTTAGACGTGTTATATCATTCTGTACCATATGTACCTGAAAATACCAAAAATATATAAACAATGAGAAGTGTATTTTTTTTTTCAGAAAAGGTTTAAATATATAAGCAGTCATCAATAAAAACACGGTTTTATTAGTTTGCTTTTTTTGATATTATATGAAATTTCATTAAAAAAAAAGTGGACCTCGTAACCAGACTTTCATTAAAAATGAAGTAGAACTTATAACTGGGCATGGTCCACTTTATTTTATTACTGAAAGTCTGTAACTTAAACTTCATAAAAGATATTTAAGAATTTGAATTTCACGTACATGCATGCTAACATTGATAAGATATTCAAGAAGCATAAGCATGCCAAAAGCACAATCAATAATCACTCCTGCAACTTGACAGGTAGCTTGAATTAACAAGGAAGAATTGATGCTGAAGAACCTTCGAGAGTCCATATGTTCAACATGCTTGTCTGGAAAAAAGTTTTCCAGATAGAATTCTATGATATCTAATACTCTTCCCCATGTAGCTGCTTTATTAAGCAACCTTGTAAGAGAAAATAAGATGTCGACTGAAAATTTCCTGAAATGCTTATGATCACTGGAGTTTTTTAGCCAAGTTGTATCATCTCCACCTTGTGATAATAGAGACGTTTCCAGTGTTGAATTATGTCCAGTTTCCAGAACCTTGAATAAATGAGAAAGAGTTTCCTCATAGGAGACAATAGATGGATTTAGAAGAGCCTCGTAGAACAAAGATGAAGAAGCCTTTCCTAGCTGATTCTTGATAATCCTTGCCGATCTTAGCACATCAGACATAATTTCAAAATCAAAATTGCTGCCAGCAAAAATCGATGGGATTCTTGAACCACATAGTTCATCATATGAGCCTAGAAAAAACAGTTATAAAATATTTAAGAAACCAAATTGAAAAAATACAACCGCCATAAATTTTGTCGAGAAAGCACAAAACGTACCGTAAATAATTGCTTCTATATTTTGAAATTGTCGGAATAAAGAAATCGAACTTCTTCTTATCAAACCAACACTTCCGCTCGAATCAATAAACAAACCATATGGAGTATTGCACCGACACCAATGTTGGAAAAGGTTTGAACAAAACCTTTTCCAATATTGAAGCATTGACAATGGATCTGTAGCAACTCCCTGATGGTAAGATATTTTTTTAGAGGATGAAACATTAAAAAAAGAACAGTATTATAACAAGAACTGGAAACATTCTGCAGAGCTAGCAAGCTACTGACCTCACTCTCAATGATTGAAAGTAACTCTTTCTTTAGTCCAGAGATGGAAAGAGACTGCACTTCATAGTCAGTCATGTACTTCTTCTGATCCATGATTGTTGCAGATAAAGCTGAACTTAAAGAAATGCCAGGTTGCAGAATCCTACGTAAAAATACTGATGATATAACATATGGAATTTGATCCTGCAAATAAAAATATTTCTTAAAAATCAATATAAACTAAAAATATTTTAGCAGTTTCAGAAAAAGATGACATGGGCAAACTGCATAATACTGTGCAGCAAGGTTCCGGGTGCGCGCGCATTATGCGCGCATATGCGATGATGCGCCCCCAGAAGGAGATGCGCCAGGCACATCTCCCTTAGCCGGATCCAGGTAAAATCCGACCCGGATCCAGACCTGTTTTAAGTTATTTAAATAACTTAAAACAGTGTTTTGTTTTTATTTTAAAAAAAATGGCAAAAAAAATTTTATTTTAAGACCTTATAAATTTTTATGCTAAAACATTGATCCATGAAAAGAGCTATATTATTTTTAATATAAGCTCCTCCCACTCTTTAGACTTCATATTTGTTTTAGACAAAATGAATCTTTATTTATAGACCAACCTTCTTTGTGTTTTTTGAATTCTATCGATGTGGGACTAAAAAAATGTGGTTAAATAAATTATTATTATAGAGTATTTTTTATGTTGTAGATATATTAAAGAAGGCCGAGCCCAGCCCATTACGTTATTATTTTTTAAAAGTCTCTTGGGTTATTTATTATTTTCTTTTTATAAAAGCCTCTCTTTTATAAGTTTAAAGAAACCCTAGCCATTTATAGAGCTATATTATTACGAAAATACCCCTAAATGGTTAACCGGTTTTTAAACCTTGGTGTTACAATGAATTATAGGGTGTTATAATAATTAATAAATATATGTATTATAATAATTTTTCTATCCAATATATTTTTAACTAAAAAATTTAATTAATATAATTTAGATATATAAAAAAATATTAATTTCCTATAGTTTTATATATATGATATGATATGATACGATATGATATATGTTATTGTAGTATTAAGTTGTATACATATGATACTCATTGGGATTAAAAAGGGATCAAGTATCTCTCTCACTTATTGACATCTCTAATATGGTATCAGTTTGTTAGAAAGAGAGTTTCCTCGATCCTGGATTTTCTCCTCAACAGTCCTTCATTTTCTTGAATTCCGTTGCAATGGAGGACGGCATTGTTAATAGGAGTGGAGTCGCAAATTTAGATGCTTCCAAGATAGTTTTCATCAAGCATCTGAAGACTGTGACGCTGGACTGCTCAAACTACTTCGCTTGTCGCACGCAATTCGTCGTCATCTTGCGAGGACATGAGCTGCTGGATTTGATCCAAGGATGGCTAATTATATGTATCATATCACTAATTTCTTCAGATTCAAGCTCTAGAGATGAGTTCTCAATTTCAAAATCAGTAAAATTAACTGATTATAAGAGGCGCCCCTTCACTAGAGGAGCTGCAGGGATTAAGAAGCCTAATCCTAGGTATGCACTGTCTATATTAGCTTCTGAAATTTCAGTTTCATCTTCAGTCAAGCAAGCTTTGGAGAATGAAGGATGGAAATCAGCTATGAAGAAAGAATATGATGCGCTCGTTAATATTAATGGCACATGGGAGTTGGTACCAAGGATGCCAACCAAGCTTGTTCATGCGACGCCTAGGCGTCGCATATGCGACCATGCGCTCCAGCACATGTAGGCGTTTGCCTTCATGCGCTGGAGCGGGTTAGGCGGGTCCGGGTCGGATCTGACCCGGACCCGCCTAACCCAATAGGTCTGTTTTATTATTATTTTTTAATTTTTTTTTTAATTTTTTTTTTAATTTAAATATAAGGCCCAACCACCCATTTAAATAAGAGGTTGAGGGTTTTAAAAAACCCTAACCTCTTTTCTTTCTTGTTTCTTGCATCTTTTTAACCCTAAATTCATAGAAGTCATATAATCTATGTATTTACATTTTAAATTTTAGATTAATAGGTCTATTACTTTGTATTAGTAATTTCAGGTTTTAAAATTTATGTATATATTTTTTTAAAATTACCCATATTTTTTAGCAAATGTATATAAGTTCAGGGTAAATTTGCAAAATTTACCCTATTTTCAGGCGACCGTCTAGGCGTCGCCTGAAGCGCCTAGGCGGCCATGCGGTCATGGCCATCGCATGACCGCATGGTCGCCTAAAAAACCTTGATGCCAACAGACAATGTGATTAATTCTATATGGTTGTTTAAAGTCAAAGAAAAATCAGATGGTAGTGTGGACAGATTGAAGGCAAGGCTAGTGGCAAATGGGAGTGGTCAAATTGAAGGCAGAGATTACAATGAGACATTCAGTCCAGTTGTAAAATCTATATCTATTTGTGCAGTATTAATTATTGCAGTCTCAAGAGATTGGAAACTTAATCAAATTGACATAGGAGCAACTCATTTGGCTGCCAATCCAGTTTATCACTCCAAAATCAAACATGCAGCCATGGATTTCAGATTTGTTCAAGAAAGAATGGAGGACAAAACTCTTGTTGTGCAACACATACCGAATGTTCTACAACAAGCAGATATTCTCACTAAAGCATTGAAGCCCAAACTCTTCAAAGATCTCAAGGACAAGCTGATTTGTTCACATCATCAGACTTGAGGGGGGAGTATTAGTGATATGATATATATGATATCATATCATATCATATGTACTAATTAATGATATGATATATGTTATTGTAGTATTAATCATATCATATATATTATATATGATATGATATGATACGATACTAATTAGTGATATGATATATGTTATTGTAGTATTAAGTTGTAAATATATGATACTCATTGGGAATGAAAAGGGATCGAATATCTCTCCCACTTATTTACATCTCTAATAGGACATAAGGTTTAAGGGCTAAGACTTAAGCTTAAAAATGTAATAAATTTTTAATCTTAATAATCCTATATTTAATATAATATATTGAAAAATTATTATTTTTTAAACCGGGGCGAGCTGCCTGGATTTCGCCTTGCCCCAAGATTCGTCCCGGAATATGACTGGGGCAACAGGGCAAATAAATAAAAACGGGGCAGAATATCTGCCTCGCGCCGTTCTCACCCCTACTTCTGAGGCAGCGTATCTAGTTAGCAACTTACTGTATAACTAGACTACATAGCTAATAAGAGAGAGTCAATGAGTTTTTTCTCATTTCTTTTTATTTCTATACTCTATGTAACTTGGGTATTGCCCTTATTTTTTAATGAAATTTAATTGCTTTCAAAAAAATGATAATTAATGTGACGATGTAGCATTGTAATATTTAATATTTTAACCTTGAGCATTAAAACATGCAACAAAAATGAAGATTAAATTTGCAGATGTTAATTTATTAGAGATGTAAATAAGTGAGAGAGATACTCGATCCCTTTTCATTCACAATGAGTATCATATATATACAACTTAATACTACAATAACATATATCATATCACTAATTAGTATCGTATCATATCATATATATGATATGATTATTGCTACAATAACATATATCATATCACTAATTAGTATCGTATCGTATCATATATATAATATCATATCATATATATGTATCATATCACTAATACTCCCCCCTCAAGTCTGATGATGTGAACAAATCAACTTGTCCTTGAGATCTTTAAAGAGTTTGGGCTTCGATGCTTTAGTGAAAATATCTGCTTGTTGTAGAACATTCGGTATGTGTTGCACAACAAGAGTTTTGTCCTCCATTCTTTTTCGAACAAATCTGAAATCCATTGCTGCATGTTTGATTTTGGAGTGATAAACCGGATTGGCAGCCAAATAAGTTGCTCCTAAATTATCAGAAAACAACTTGTAAGGTGATTTCAAATAAATTCCCAATTCTTTCAATAGAGAATTAATCCATTCATTCTCAGCGACTGTTAATGCAATAGCTCTAAATTCAGATTCTGTGCTTGACCTAGCAACAGTAGACTGCTTTTTAGAAGCCCAGGAAATTAAAGAATCCCCAATATATATCATGTATCCTACTTGACTTCTTCTGTCAACCACGTCATTGGCCCAATCTGCATCGCAGTATGCTGTAATGTTAAAATCAGCTACTTTTCTCAAGATAATTCCCATATTTTGAGTACCAGAGAGATATCTCAATACTCTCTTCATAGCAATCCAGTGAATAGGTTTGGGTTTCTCCAAATGTTGAGCCAATTTACTTACCACAAAGGAGATGTCAGGACGTGATAAAGTAAGATACTGCAACGATCCTACAATTCTTCGATAATCAGTAGCATTTGAGATCATATCTTCTTCTGAATATAGGTCTGAATTTGCTTCCATTAGAGTAGGAAATAGTTTTAAATTGTCAAATTTATTGAATTTCAGCAAGTTCACAAGATATAATTGCTGATCTAAGAATAGCCCATGTAAATGTTTTTGGACTCTAATACCCAAAAAATAACTCAACTCTCCTAGCTTGTGGACAGCGAATTCTTCACCCAATTTTGCAAGCACTTCATCAACCTTAGCTGTATCTGATCTTGTGATAATCATATCATCAACATAGACAAGTATATAAATTGTATATTCACCTAAGTGCACAAGCAATGAAGGATCAGATTGGCTTGGTATAAAACCCATTAAATTCAGCACCATTTTTAGTTTGCGAAACCACATCCTTGAAGATTGTTTGAGACCATAGATAGCTTTCTTCAATAGGCAGACGTGATTTGGACATGATTCATTCATAAAACCTTTAGGTTGACGCATTAAAATTTTCTCTTCCAATTGACCATGTAAAAATGCATTACCTATGTCAATTTGATTAAGTTTCCAACCTCTTGAGACTGCAATAGTTAATACTGCACGAATAGATACAGATTTTGCAACTGGACTGAATGTCTCATTAGAATCTCTGCCTTCAATCTGATTACTCCCATTTGCCACTAGCCTTGCCTTCAATCTGTCCACTCCACACTGCCATCTGATTTTTCTTTGACTTTAAACGGCCATATAGAATTAATCACATTGTCTGTTGGCATCCTTGGTACCAACTCCCATGTCCCATTATTAACGAGCGCATCATATTCTTTCTTCATAGCTGATTTCCATCCTTCATTCTCCAAAGCTTGCTTGACTGAAGATGAAACTGAAATTTCAGAAGCTGATATAGACAGTGCATACCTAGGATTAGGCTTCTTAATCCCTGCAGCTCCTCTAGTGAAGGGGCGCCTCTCATAATCAGTTGATTTTACTGATTTTGAAATTGAGAACCCTTCTCTAGAGCTTGAATCAGTTAATTTTACTGATATGATATGATATATATGATATGATATATATGATATGATAGGATATCATATATATGTATCATATTACTAATACTCCCCCCTCAAGTCTGATGATGTGAACAAATCAGCTTGTCCTTGAGATCTTTGAAGAGTTTGGGCTTCAATGCTTTAGTGAGAATATTTGCTTGTTGTAGAACATTCGATATATAATAGCAATTGAAAAAAACACAATAAAATTGTCAAATCGGTAACAGAACCGAGTGGCGAGCTATAGAGCGAGAATCTTTTACTTGAAACCAGAAGTAATTTGAGGGGATCGCTAGATAATTATTTAACTATAATCAATTGTATATTGGTCTCTGCCTCCCCTCTTTCCTATATAATGAAATGTTTGACTTTTATATAAAAAAACTATAGAACATAACCAAGATTCAAAGTGGGCACGTTTAAGCACCTATGCACCTAGTGCCGACACACAGTACATTGGTGCCTTTTAAACCTTGAGCGTAAGTGTGTAAATTACAATTTCAAACAATTCTATGTAGATCTTGTTTCCTGGAAATGATCTCTATTAAATCATTCTATGTTTCATCTTTCACATTCGTAAAATGAAAAACAATACAAGGAAAGGAAAGGAATTGAAGTATCAAACCTTGGCTGAAAAAAACAATGAAACACTGGACCACATCCGATCATCACCAGAATATTCAGAACTCTGAAATAACTGTTCTGCTACAAATTGCTCATGCAAGTTATAGTTATATTTTTTATTCCTGTCACCATATACCAATGGACAAAACACTTTATAAATCTACAACTCGGAATTAATATCAAAATAAAATTTGTAAATTATTTTAGCAAATATGAGTGAATAAAAAAAAATAGCACTTGTAACTTACTGAAACAATTTTTTCATTAAAAATTAAATATTGAAGAAAACGTGGTAGCTTTACTTACTACTGTTTTTTCTAGCTATTTTTTATAACATTAAATTTTCTCATTATAAATGAAGGGCAAAGCTCTGAGTTATAGGTGGAGATAAAAACATATCATATATAAGTAGGGATCTAGACACTTTCCTATTTAGCATTACTTCTAGTGATTAAATAACTAGAAGTATTTCTTCAGAAGGTCAGTCTTTCAAATCTGTAGAGTAGATATATCCATTTGGGAACCACTAAATTACATGAATCTCTATCCATTCCATCACCTCATCGTGGTCCTCATTGCAGACATCATCCCTCTCCCCTAGTGATTCTGATAGATCAATATCCTTCCAACTTTTGATAGTCTCATTGTCCCCATCTTCAGAAAGGATATCAATTTTCACACTTTCTTCCTCCTCGCATAGCTCTACCCACCTATAGCTGAGTAGGATGATATTGTTATTGGCTGGTGATTTTTGTTTTATTATGCTGTGCTGGTTTTTGTCCTTGCAAGGTGGCCATGTTGTGCCACTACATTAGTCTCCTGATCTAAATTTTTTGTTATGGGGTGCCTTACAGTTTTAGTCAGAGGTACATCAAAAGTCTTAGTGCCCTCAGTATTTGCCAGCAAGGTGACAGCCTACAACAGTTGCAGAGCATGCTTCTGTATTCACCAGACCAGTACCATCTTGGACTTTCCCTTGGACCTGTAGTTTTGTACGTCGGCGACTTCCGCAGTCCCGCCGGCAAAGGAGGTGATACTGGGCTACTGGCTGGCTGACGTTACACTGTCCCAACCAGTGCCCGAATTCCCCACATTGATTGTTGTGTCGTTGTGATCTCGATCTATAAACCACAAAGATATTATGTGTAGATTCACTTCCATCTTCCTCCATGATAACAGTAGTAATTAATTTTGGGAAAGTGAACGATGCCTTTGTCTGAAAACAAACCCTCAGACCATGGAGATACTCTATGTACTAACAACATTTACCACCACCTTGGAAAACAATCTCTTCTGCAGTTTGCCTAAGACAGCCCAATTGTGGGACAGTGTCGTAGGCTTCCTCATTGATGCAGCTGATCTTAGTGAAGATCAGGTGCTTGATAAATCTTCTGAATTCACAAAAGATGAGGGGAAAACACTGGAATCCTCCAATGATTCTGGAAATCCACCAGAAAATACAAGAGAAGATAAAAGGTTTATTACCTGTCCAGGAAATAACAACTTCAGCATATAAATCAAAAAACTGTTGATTCCATCCTCTATCCTCCATACATATATACTCTCCATGTAATGATGGGACTTCTTTAAAGGAAATGGGCTTTTGGTCCATGTTTGATTTAAAGGAAATGGCCTCTTTTCTAGTGCTATTAACGAATGTGCTACATCAGGCGCCCCTTCTTTAGGTACAATTGCCCTCAATTGTTGCTTTGGATGACATTTCTACTCCATTTTCAGCTTGTCTTTCTTGATGCTATCCACTAGAATGATGTAGTGGTTCGATCGTCCCTTGTGAGTGGCATCAATATCACCCCACCAAGATCTGCCCGGATCAGGTGGAAAACGTTTCCTCCAATCTGTTGTAAAAATTGTAGTAGGTCTACTGAATTCTTTGCCCAGCCACGACTTCAACCATTCAGTGATAGAAACAACAGCATGACCCCTCCCATTTGGATATTTGTGTGCCATTAAGCCTTTCATGTCCATCCAAATATTGGTAAAGTAGTTGATACCTGCATTTTGTTCAATTTGACAATAAAGCTCTGCCATGAAGTTGACTTCAGAATCCAAGTTCTCACCAACATGGTCTTTGGGAAGGGATCGTCCTTCCTGTTCATTCTTTTCCAATATAGCGAGCTCACTTCCAGCAATCAGGCTGCTTATACACCTTGCTAAGCAGTGTAGATTATCATTAAACCCACTAATATTTACATCATAAGCAATCGTGTTCCAGATACTGGATGCCCTAAACGCAGCACATAAACAAGGAAATGAACTCCAGGAACTATCACTTTGTCTAGCAGCACTTAATTGTGACAAATATCTTGACTCTGCTTGTAAAAGGAACCAAAAATGGTGCAAGTGTCAAAACATCTTGTACTTTTGGGCTTTCTATGGAACTCTGGAAGAAGAAAAATTCATCCACTGCCTCTTGAACATGGAAATCACTAAAGGGTGTGAATTGTCGTCTATTATTCCAGTCTTGCAGCTGACTCAAAAGTTCAGAAGTCACAAACTTGACATTGTTCTTTACGTCATCCAATGAAAGCTTATTGAAACTTGAACTAGGGCCTTTCTGAGAAGCCGAAGAATTTGCAGAATTCGACCAAAGAAGTTCCCACAATACCTAGCGAAGAATAATAATTAAGCACTGGATGTCCTTTAAAGATATTGGTTTCTCCTGCTCATAGAACTCCTCATTATCAATTATCATGAGCATATGCTTATAGACAGGACAGAAGACAGAGAGTGGCAATAACCATCCAGGTGTTTCTACAAGCAAAAATGATGTAAATCTAGAAAAACACTGCCATTGTTGATTCGAATGGCATCTTGAAATAAAGTTCCCCAGTATTTGAACAATTACTGTTCTGTATGCAAGAACAGTCATAATGCGTTCTGGAGGTAGAATGCCAAAGGTTGCATAAAGGAATAAACAAATGGCATTGACGGAAACAAATTTGTATTCATTAAGCTTGCCACGAATTCCAAATGACTGGATCTTGTACATGGTATCTCTAAACAATGAATTCACCAAATTCTCAAGAAAAAAAGGATCTACTGCATCAGAAATTTGTTTCTCTAAGCTTCTATTAAGATGTTCAATGCTTTCACCATCAACAGCCATTTCCCTTCCAAAAATATATTCTGGATGACGCTGCATCTCTAGAGAGGCAAATTCACTGTATGAATCTAAAATATTTGTCAAACCTTCCAAACCACCCATTATGGATTCAATTAATGATTCAACATATAACAAAGAGTCTCGACCTATTTTATTTAACTGAATCTTCTGATTGAATGCAACCAATAACTTTCCATTGCAAGCATTTAATGAGTAAACAGCCCTTTTAGCTTCCCTTGAAAAAATCTGGACAGTTTTGTCTGTCCACATTCCAACAGTTTCATTTAACTTCTCAATACTGATTTCCGGATAGGCCAAATGCTTACCACCAGTGGCTACTGAAATCTGTCCTTCCGGTTGTTTAAACAGCTCACGTCTTCCACCTTGCTACTGCTTTGAAGTAACCTCTCCAAATCATATAATCGGGCTTCAGCAACAGCTACCTTTTTTCCAGCAATAGAGACAGCAGCACGCACTGATCAGATATCTCCCCATATAGCTTCCTTGAAAGATCTTCAGATGCCTGTAGCAAATCAGAGCTTCCCTGAAATTTTCTTTGATAATCCATCACCTCATTTCTTGACTTTGTTAACTCTTCTTCAAGAGACTTATTACGCTGTGCAAGGTTATTTAGTGTAACCTTTGCAGATTCCTGATCTCAGATAATTTGTTCTAAGTCATACCTTTCCTCTGCAAGTAACTTCACCTCCTTGTGCAAACACCACCGATAAGATTTTAGGAATTTGATCTCCTTGATCTTCTCGTCCAACTCCATTTCCAGGAAGTCAACAAAATCTTCAAGATCTGCGTTCTTCCTAATCACCCTCTCCCAATCCCAAGCGAGACTGTCCTTGTACTGCCGGGAATGTTGACGTCGTACCTCCATTGCAGAATCGGATTGCTTCAAGCCTTGAAGTTGAAGCTTAAGCTCTGATACCACCTGATGCAGCTGATCTTAGTGAAGATCAGGTGCTTGATAAATCTTCTGAATCCACAGAAGATGAGGGAAAAACACTGGAATCCACCAATGATTCTGGAAATCTACCAGAAAATACAAGAGAAAAGAAAGAGAAGATAAAAGGTTTATTACATGTCCGGAAATAACAACTTTAGCAAATAAATCAAAAAACTGCCGATTCCATCCTCTATCCTCCATATATATACCCTCCATGAAATGATGGGCCTTCTTTAAAGGAAATGGGCTTTTGGTCCATGTTTGATTTAAAGGAAATGGCCTCTTTCCTAGTACCATTAACGGATGTGCTACATCACTCATAAAGTTCCTTAGCCGATGACTTATTGATCCTCACTTCCTCAGTGGGGTATCATGAACATATTCCAGGTTCTTTTACAACATCTGACGTAGTCTCCAACTTCCTTAAATATCACTATGAACATCAATCATTTATATTTAATTATTTGAAACTTGGAATCCAAATTCCATTTATGCTTCATCATACATGGAGGGGGGGTCCCCTATTACTATGGTTTTATCTGTGTGAGTGTTGTGCGCCAGCACCCAGCGCAATGACGCCTAGGCACGATTAGGTGACGGTGGCATTTTGGTAAATATTTTAAAATAGTATATATTACATTATTACATATATTTTTATAATTCTAATATGCATAATTTCAAATTACTGAGTAGTGGTAAATAGTAATACAGAATACTAGAATAGCTGAATAGGCTTTCCTTAGATTTAGGGGTGAAAATAAGACGAGTCACGGGAGGGGCGGCCTTGCTCCGAGACCCACCCCGGAAAATATGACCGGGTGGAATAGGACGGATGAGCCATGGAGCAGGGTGAGACAAAATCAAAAGGAAATATGTATTTCACCCCGCCCTGAGATCCACCCCGAAAAATGAACAGAGTAACAGAGCACGGTGGGACAAAAAATTATTTTTCGGGGCAAATCTCTACCCTGGCTCCATTCCTGCCGAGATGCGGAACGAGGAGGATCCGGGACGACCCGGATCCATTCTCATCCCTACTTAGAGTCTACTATAAAATACTAGAATTGGTTTTCATTAGAGTCTACTACAAAATAGATCTTTAAGATCTCTTGGCTATTTTACGCTTATAAATCAATGGTTCAGCTTGTGGTTCATCTTGAAGTCGTCGGAGGAGAGAGATAGAATTGGATAAGGTTTTGGGAGAGATTGGAGGAAGATATGGATGGCTACTTGTGATTTCAAAATGTTATTCTAAAATCGCATGGGAGCAACCCTAAAATAAATAAATAACTTAAGTGAATCAGATCCAGGTCAAGATCCGACCCGGATCCACCAACTGGAAGAGTCTGGAAAAGCACCCGTGCATAAGCGCGCTTCAAGCACGATTATGTATAACGGTATAACCATGCCTATTACCCATTTACCCTAAAAGACAATCTCAATAATTCACCATAAGTTGGTGGATGGAGTTTTTTTAATGAAGTTAAAGTCCATTATACATAGTAAAGATGATATTTATCTAGCATGGGAAATGGTGAACTCCATTCACCGTAAGTTGGTGGATTGAGTTCCTTTTTGTTAAATCGGTGCCATATGGGATACATACCTCATCATGGGAGCAGTCAGCAGTAAAATCGAAACCTCTAAAATCACTCAGATCATGAATAGTGGTCTTCCACTTTTCACCAGACCAGAGAATGCTTGCTCTCCTCAAGTGGGAATTCTTTTGGACTCTTAGAGTGGTAGAGCTCTGTAATTATTATCGTGACATTTTGAGATTCTCTGCCAAATTTCCCTCGCATAGTCCTCATTTTTCCAAAAATGTCTTCATATTTCAGTTATTTTATCCAAAATCTCTGACCCCCAAAATGAACAGAATGTTAGAGAGTAAAACCTCCAGGAATTTTACTAAGCTTCCTCTTGCATTACACTACTTTTAAGTCTTGTAGTGTGTGATTAAGAAAGATGCCGCGGAAGGAGAAAACCTATGTGTCTTTTTGACGTTTTATCATTCTTTTGGTGTGGTCTTTCCCATCTTTCGCCGGTTCTTCAGGAAAACCTACCCACCATCTCAACCTCTTCGCTGAATTTACTCAAAACAATTCCTAGACTCAAAGTCTCAAGCATGGTACCTTCAAGAGAGGTGTGTATCTTACTACCCAGGGAATAGAGCGAGAGGGGCCTCACTGGATACGGGGGCCTAATTGACTCAAGAATAAAAATCGCCCACTTTTGTTCAACTCTCTCTGTAAGAGATAAAAATACGATAAATAAATGTACCTTGCTTAATTCACCTAATGACTTCTAATGGGTTTTGGGACTTCTTTTAATAGATTTTGCCTCTATGAAGACAACTTTGGCAGGGGGATTAGGTAAGAGTTAAATTGTCGCATTTAGATATTTTTTCGTCAACAGTTACTTGAACAGTCAAATTTAAATATGGTAAGAACCTTCTTGTACGTAATAATACAAGAGGTTAGAGATTAAATCTCCATAACAAAGATTAATATAGAGATTGTGGCAGAAATCATGTGTAATAGAACTGAAAATATGGAGATTGGAGAACAATAAGAGTTTTATTTGAGAAAAATGAGACCTACATTTTGACATCTGAACAAGACAAGTTGTATAACATAGGGCTTGTTTCTGTAAGTATCCAAAGCATGTCACGTGTAATTTTAAGGTCAACAAATTTTCCCTGCTATAAACAAAAATGTATTAAAACGAATAAACATGATCGGCAGTCACACAAAACAAAGAATTCGTTCATCGTTAAACCATTACCTCATCCAAAGGAATATATTGTACTGATGTCTCCAACGAAAGAACTAATTTATCCCCAGTGTTAAAATTTATTGTGTGGAGAGCAATCATCCCGAAATTCGACTCCTATAAATTAGAACAAATAAGATTTTACAACAAAAATATTGAGTAAAACATATTTAATAATTAATAACCATTTTCTGTTAGATGTGGTCATGTATAGAAGAACATATTTACTAGTAGAAATCTAGAACCCAATTAGAAATCTAGAATCTTAAATGTGGCCATCAATTCTCGAATAAGGTAAATACACTGATGGTTAACTCCTATACCTCTTTCTCACATTAAAAAAACATTCCTAATGCAAGTAAGTAGAAGGAAGAGAAGCCTTTATTCCTTTTTCTCCTCTGCTTTCATGATGAATTGATGATGTCATGATGATACACTGTCCCAAATTAACGTTAACCTTTGAATAAAAATAAATTCTAGATCCATCGATGATTCTTAGAAGCATGATAAAATATCATTAAAAACACAAGATGGTGGTGCTTATAGATACTTGAATACTTCACATGCTAGCATCAAAACCAATAGGCAAAAATATTTCAATTATGAATTTATAATAGAAATCCATTTGATAAATTAACGTGCTCAACATTTCAATTTTCAACCATGCAAAAGCCATGGGATCTAATAATATGGAGAGTGGAGAATGGAACCCAATTACAAAATCAGATAAAATCCATGAGTGACGAGTAGTATATCAAACATTCAGTGTGGACAAGAAAATATAAAATACAATAAACAGATTCAAAAGAATTTTATTTTCCCACTGCTATTTTTGGTTGTGAGGGAGACATACCGAATGACCTTCGTGTAGTACTATCAGAAAACATTGGCATGTGTTAATGTTTGCATCTCCGATCCAAAATTTACGAATTGATCCAGCTGTTCAATTATTCAAAAATACAAAGGACAGATTATGAATGTAGCAAGCTTGACATTGCAAAGGTATACTATTTGAGTATTTATCATCAAAAAATCGATCAGTTAAACCATAGCTCAAAATATTTCATTTCATTAATAGATGAAATATCCCCAAATCCATAACGGATCTTAAAGATCCAGATAAAGAGGGGAATAAAGAAAGGAGAGGTATAGGAGGAAACGGGCCTGATTTTACCAAATTAGGGACATGATTCTAAATGCGCGTAAAAAGACAGAATAGGACATAATGTGATTTTGTAGTATTTAAGTACATGAAGGATGTTTAGACCTTAAGAATTTAAGTATTTTGCATTAGTACTATATTTTTATTGTAGTTATAGTATATGAACCCTAAAAATATATGAAATTTATAGTATTTTGAATTAATTATCAAAAATATATGAAGTACGTCTAAGATTAGGGAAGAACTGATTAGGCAAGAATAGAGGGAATAAAGGAGAACCCAAAGATTAACTCAAACCCTGCAATCGACCAAGAAAGGGAGGAGGAGATCCTAGCAACATTAAAGAGCACCCTTTGGAGACATCTATGATGAAAGCATGGGAGACCAACCTCCTGAGGCAACGTATCTAGTTACTGTATAACTAGACTACATAGCTAATGGGAGAGTGTCAATGGGCTTTTGTTCATTTCTTGTACTTCTGTTTTATCTCTATACTCTTTTTCTTTGTAAATTGGACATTGCCCTTATTTTTTAAATAAAATTTTAATTGCTTCAAAAAAAAAGAGCACCAAGAGATGGTACGGGTTTATTTTTACTAGAAGTCATGGAGAACCATGATGTGTCCATTGGATGAGTAGAATGGATTCAAGTAAGCTACTAAGCTCTGTTTGCATGATTCTAAATTTGGATAAAAATTCGATCTTCATGAGTGATGATTTTTGGAAGAGACGATATTGGGGCCCTTGATCCCATATGCCAACAAAATTCTCCATCAAAAGTGATCATTTAAATACTGTTATGAAGTTGAGGAGCTAGAGAGTACAAGTACCACCTACCAGCCACCTATGCAATTCCCAAGAGGCCAAGATGAATCGAGGATCAATCTCTTCTTCAATTATCCTTACTCTAGAGCCCTCCTAATCCCTTTAGCTGAAGAACTCAAATACTCTTTATGGAAAATATTAAATATCCAACTCCGACATTATCCAGCCTAGGCATCAGATTGTAGTCTTCAGCAAAGGCTTCCTTTTAAAGAATCCATCATGGTCCCTTTTTATTCTGGCCATAATTTTTTATAAAATTCTGCTAAAAATCAATCAGGACCAAGGGATTTGCCTGAGTCAAACGAGAATAGGAGCTCTCTGGCCTCCTTTTCTGAGGGCTGTTTGTTATATAGTGATATCAGTATTGGCTGTATTGTATTAATGTACGTCATCAAACAAATAGAGAGAGACAATGAGATGTAGGGAGGTTTTTTCCCCAAACCCTTGACAAGCTACAACCAAAGTATCTCCTGGTTACATTTGCTGGTACATATTTCTTCATTTAGGTATGCATCTGTGGGTGGAGAGATCCTTAGGATACACTACACTGTGTAATCAAAGTTTTTGTTCATTTACTTTCATATGTTCATAGACCATAATGTAAATTTATTTGATGTGCTGTTTTCTAATACCTATGCATTGAATAAAATTTACCATTTCCCAAAAAAAACTTTTTGGGATAGACGATGAATAAAGAAAGAAATTATCAAATAATATAAAAAAGAAGACTTCCAAAATTTTACCAGTTGATTCTTGTAAACAAATGGAATGGTTAAGAATCTTGGTATTGCCTAGAAGATCCCATGCCCGAAGTGTCCCATCTACATGAGCTACAAAAAGATATTTTCTACCAAGCATTTCATGTAAAACCAAATGTTGGACAGCAGACGTGACTTTTCCCCTACAATGGGCATGCAAAACATTTGAAATTGAGTGAAGCAATAACTGAACAACATATAAATCAGGTAATTTTTGTCATAATTTCAGAAAGTTGTCAATTTGTCACCACCTTCTATGACATCAGGTAAGGCAATCACCCGATCTTAAAAAACTTGGCAGATCATAGGTGTAACTTGTAAACCAATAAGCTCAATATACAACATGAAAAACTAAGGGTGGTTTTTTAAGGAATGAGGATAGAATTTAATGTAGTAATGAGCTTATGATGTATCACAAAATCACAAAAAAGGTAAACTATCATCAATTTGTCCAATTATTTCACTGGTAAAAATGGTAGTGCATTTTTGTTAATGTACAAACTTAAAGATGTGATGGTAAATGTATAAAGATGGTAAACATTGCAATACATGATAATAAATAGGACAGCATGTCAACTATTAAATGAAAAAAACAAAGGTATGATGGTAAACACTAAAATGAGAAATCGAAAACAAATGCGGCTCATTAATATAACTAATTTTGTAGAACAAAAAAGTTAAAAAACAATTGATCATGGTTCATAAATCACAATAAACATTAATTATTGATCATTCCATTGCAAAGTAGTGAATAACTCAATAAGATTATATAAACTAAGTATAATTAAAAAATTAAATCAATAATGCACCTTGACATAATGCTCCATAAACGACCTATCCCTGCATCGTCCCGAATCTCAAGCATAAAACCTAGGGATAAAATATAAGGTTGAGAATCACAAACAAGCAAAAATTGATTTACATTGTGAATATCAAGATATAGAACAAAAAAAATAAGTCCACAACATTCTTCATGGCATAAGAAGTTAAGAACACGCGATGGGTTCGTACCAGGTTCCCTCTGATCAAGCTTGCCAAGTTGATAACAGCTGACTGAGCCATCGTTCCGACCAATCATAAGGCATCCTAAAGTTGCTTCAACGGCTGTTATATATGATGAATTTTGCACATCAAGGGTTATGAGCTCGGTGCTAGGTAAGACTGAACCAAATGCATATGCATTAGGACTTCTCACTTTTAAAAGATAAGCCATTCCAGAAACTGTAAGTGCATATATCATGTACGTATTACCAACTGTGTTCCCGACCTGTAAAATCAATATTAGAAATCTATACCAACTTTGGCATGAAAACATCAAGTAAAACACAACAATGAAATGGAGAAAGAGATTGGTGTGTATTCAAATTCAACAAACCTCATGTTTATATATAAAAGAAAATGGATGAAGGGATTCTGAAAATACAAGACGCAGTCCTTTTTCACAAAAAAACTTGGAAGGAAAGAGCTCGACTATGTCAAGTAAGTGTGGCTGATTCTGATCAATTCTCCTGAGATATGAGATAAGAGATAAAAGAATGAGTACATTTTCAATATATAAAGTTAAGTGACAGTATAACACCAGATGTTTTCTATTCTTTATCTTTTTGTAATTTAGATATTGCCCTTCATTTTTAATGAAATTTATTTACTTTCAAAAAAAACACTGAGCTTCATTTTCTTCACTGATTCCAACTATTCACATATGACTTTTTTAGGATACATTTCTTCTTCTCTATTCAAATATTCTGCTTTTTTTGTTTTTTTAAATGGTAAAATTCCATTAATTGGACTAGGCAAAACCCAAAAGGAGTAAAGAACTACATGAATAAGGGAGATGAACATATTCTCTATTTTGTAATTTGGGCATTGCTCTTCTTTTTAATGAAATTTAATTGCTTTCAAAAAAATCTCAACATACCAGATAAGATAAGCGGGAATGTCTCCGTTGATTACATGGCAAGATCCCGTGCCTCTAGGAATCGAAGATGACGATGGGGTCTGAGAAATTTGAGGAGACGAACCAGCAATTGAGTCAGAACGAGGCATAGGTGGAATACTGAGTTCCGTCCACTTCAGATTGTCGCATCCTGGGATAGGAACCTCCATGCCCTCTAAGAACGAGATCGGATCCGCCATCGACGGGGACAATATATTCTGAGAGATTGTAAGAGTAGAGAAGGGTTTTAGAGGCGAGATTTGCCGAAACAGTCACTAAATAAAGTCTTGAAAAGAACAGGCGGGCAAAGAATGAATTAGGGAAAGGTAAAAAAATGTAGGGTTGTCGATATAAATTATCCATAAGTAAGTCCTTAACTCTTTAAATAAGGTGAGATTAATTCAATTGGTCACATAATACTAAAGTTGTTGAAAGTTCAGGGTTTTAATCTATATGTAATTTTCATTTTTACCACAAAATCTTAAGAGCTCACCGTCCGATCTGAATGGATGGTTGTGCATCGTCTATGAGATAATGATATCAAGAGGTGTACTGTAAGAGGAAAAAGTGTAAGTGTACTTTTAATACTAATTTTGTAGTTAAAGTTTGAGGTGACAATTGTTACTCTCTTCCTATCTAATTCTCGAACGACGGTGTCAATAGGTTTCGGAACGACGAAAGTAACCATTTCAGGGCATGGGTCGTCATCATTTCAAAAACGACGTCGACATCTAATTCTCGAACGACAATATCAATAGGTTTCGAAACGACGGCAGTAACTATTTCAGGGCATGAGTCGTTATCATTTCAGAAACCACGTCGACATTTAATTCTCGAACGACAGTATCAATAGATTTCAGAACAACGAGAGTAACCATTTCAAGACATGGGTCGTCACCGTTTCAGGAACCACGTCGACATCTAATTCTCGAACGACAGTATCAATAGGTTTCGGAACGACGAAAGTAATCATTCCAGGGCATGGGTCATCACCATTTCAAAAATATATCTAATTCTCGAGCGACGGTATCAATAGGTTTCGGAACGACGGCAGTAACCATTTCAGGAACAACAACGACATCTAATTCTCGAACGACAATATCAATAGGTTTCGACACAGTATCTATCTCGAGGTCAAAATAGAGACACATACCGACGGGGAGATGGAAGTTTAAATAAAAACCGCAATGGGTTTCAGCTGCTCCGGCGACCAAGAAAAGAAAAAGAACAATTACGTGAGATGGCGTGGTTGTAGAAAGTAGGGAAGAAGAAAGAAATTATGGAAGAAAATATGTAAATAAAGTACAATTTTCTGAAAAAAAATAGGATGGTTAGAGGTAGATACATAATATAGATATTAGATAAATAGAAAAACTAAAAAAATATATGGAGATGTGTGCACCCAAACATTAAAAAATATTAAAATGAAATGACGGTTGAGATTAATTGTCACAAGATCCAACA
Organism: Zostera marina; assembly: GCA_001185155.1. Classification (NCBI taxonomy): domain Eukaryota; kingdom Viridiplantae; phylum Streptophyta; class Magnoliopsida; order Alismatales; family Zosteraceae; genus Zostera; species Zostera marina. Next base: position 893,474 of record LFYR01000729.1, read on the forward strand.
AGATCCAACGGCTCAGATAGAGTGAGCGTTTTTTAGCTCACCCTATGCTAAGGCTGCTGAGCTTACTGGATAATTCTTGTAATATTATGTGACTCTAATATAACATTCGAAAGTAGGTTTTTTTACTTGTACCAAAAAAGGTGATGAAAAAGTTTTTTTCAAAGAAAAATGGGAAAATCCGCAATTAAAAAGGAGCTTTTTGTGAGATACTCAAAATAAGATATCTTGTGAGATATTGATAAATCCATCATTCATAAAACATCTAAGGGTTTACAATCATTATCATTTTTTTTGTTTTTTTATAGATCATATCACACGGTTTACAAACATGCTATCTCATAAAAATCGTTTTCACTATTTTGCCTAATTCTAAACCCCAGCCTTTTTCTTCTTCTATTCTTCCCTCTTTTTCAAATCCTTTTCTTTTTCCATTCCTTCAACTTCTTTTCTCTTCATCTTCAACTTGCTATTCTTCTATGGCTTAAAGAAGTAATTAACTTAATGATTACTGAATTGGACCTAATTGAAAATAAGTAAAACAGAAGGACTTACAGTTTTAACTAAGAAAGAAACTGTAAGGTTCAGTGTGCAATATTCACCACTTAAAACTAATAACAGAATAAAAAGGAACGTGAGGACTGGACTGCAAGTTTACCCACTTAAAGGCCATCAAAGATTATACAAAAGAACGAGGACCAAACTGCAAGTTTACCCACTTAACAGAATAAAAGAAACGTAAGGACTGGACTGCAAGTTTACCCACTTAAAGGCCATAAAAGAATACAGGAGAGAACGAGGATCAAACTGCAAGTTTACCCACTTAAATAAAAGTAATTGGGTAATTGGGTATTTGGATCACTAACTGATTAAAGATCCAATTAACCGATTAAATGTTATTAGTTTGTATTAGTTAAGTTAGTTAGTATTAATCTTAGTTAAATAGCTGTTGTAATTAAACAAGATTAATTCAATTGATTTTTCACACTGATTACACGTTTAGTGGCTAATTACACTTCTACAGTGTATAACGGCTACTTGGTGGTTAATGCAAATTAACCTGCTATTTCCCCCCCTTCTTCTTCTATTTCTCGCCGGACGGCGAGCTTTGTCGCCGGAGTCATCTCTCATCTCCCAATCCCACCGTTGGATCGACGTCAGACTTTTAACATGGCTAACCTGGTTTCACAATATCAAACACTGAACAAACACCACTAAGAAATAATTCAACATTCACAGAGGGGAGATTTTTGAACCCTCATAAGAGAACACCCTGACTGCATTTTTGTAGCATATCTCGGCAAGTTCCTCTTCCGGCAACTCGCGTAAATCCGCAATATAAGTTAATATCTACATGATGCAAATCTTCATGTCAAAATCATGATAAAAGTATAAAAACATTCTCCTCTGAGTTTTTTTTCTACAGAAAAAACTTACAGCTCGGATATTAGCTGGATGGTTAAGTTTTTCCTCAGGCAAGCTTTGTTCATCTGTAGCATCATTGGTATCTTCAGACTGGCTCTGGTTCTCAAGATCATTCTGAGAAGCATGAGGATTTCTCCTAACTGCATGGAGCAAAGAACTCATCGAATTGTCGAACTTAGGCAATCCATCTGGTGCATCTGTCTCCAACAAAATCTTGTCAATAGGAACCTAATAAAAAGTGCGAAAAGGAAACAAATCATTCCACTCATCTTGTCCAAATCTATTAAAAAATAAATAACCACAATTACCAAATTGACTGTTTTCTTTGCCTTTGCATGACTGTGGAAGGTAAGATGGCCGGAGAAGGAAAAGTAACAACCAAGCTTTGCTAGTGCAGAAACCATTTCAGAAGATCCTACATAAGAATGAAGAACCACAGCTTCTGGAAATGGTCCTACACGTCTAATTATCGCAACCCGGATTAGAATGACAGTTTAAAAAAAAAACATATGATGGCATGAGATAGAATAACACAATGGATACAAAATGCATACTGCAGTATTTCTAGAAGTCTTCCAAATGCATTTACACAATGAATAGAAACAGGTCGCTTAACTGACTTGGCGAATTCCAACTGTTTCTGAAAAACATCAACCTGGAATGGTGTATGAAAACAAAGATAACAAACTAAATTCATGTTCAATTGTTCATCCATAATTTGATAAAATCTAATATGTAGATTATGAACATAATTTGATAAAATCTTAAGTGTTGCAGTGTTTGGAGAAAACCTGAGTCTCAAAGTTAACAATCCTCCCATATGATCCTCTGTCCAACCCTATCTACAAGATACAAACATATATACTTCAATTTGAAAAGAAACATAGATAAAACAATGGATGGATGGATTTGTTTGCTTACTTCACCAATCGCAGCAGAAGGTGTTGAATCAATGTATCCCTTTAAATTCTCGAACCAATTCGGTGATCGCTCCCCAACATACCTATAGCGGTGTCAAGAACAGTTTCAAAATACCCAATTCTAAATAGAACAGATAGATAGCAGAAAATGGAAACCAGACACACCAGGGATGGAGGCCAAAGCTAGGTATGATAGATGGGTACTCATCCGCCATCTGTTTGACTAAATGCCAATCACCCTAAAACGAGAGCGGTATGGATCACCGATTACGAAAGATTGGAAGAATCCGAATGGTGATGAAAGAAAGAAATACACTTGGGTACCTCGAATATGCCATTGATGGTAAATCTCTGGACACCGACTTCCGTCGCCTTGCGAATGAGTTTGGGGGCGATTCTATAGATACGGTTATCTTGGAGATGGCAGTGAGCATCGAAAATTCTCATCGGCGCCTGAGATGTCATTAAATGACCTTCAAAGTACAGAAACAATCGAATCCCAGTACTGCAATCTGAAGAAAAAGACAGGGGTGAACAGCAAAATATATCGAAAACTGAAGTGGCAGACAAACAGTCAATCAAAGTAAAAAAGATAACATCGTTGATTGATCGGTTCCGTTATTTATATTATCCATTTATCCTGAGTCCTGACCTATACCCAATTATTCCCTCAATCGAGCATGTGCGCTCACTGGCGTTGCCGGAGTGATGTGACGACCGACGATAATAGAGAGAGGAGTCAGATTATCAGAGTACAAGCATAAATAATTGGATAATTAATTAACTAATTATGTATTAGTGTGTAATTAGATTAGATAAGGGTTTGATGATTTGCAAATTGTAACCTTCTTGGAAATTAACGAAATAACCCCTATACTATCTCAGTTTAATAAAAATTTCCCCCATTTTGAAATTGTTTAAGATAGAGGGATTTTATGAGGGTATAAATACAAAAGTATACTATTTTTATATTTTATGAAGGTGTAGATTCTAAAGACGACTACGGTACTACCCTTGCTGCCTCGCACAATCTCCGGCTCATTCTCAATCGCTGATAATGCCGTCCGGCGAGTCCACAAACCCGACGGTAGGAAAATCCGGGAAAGTTGGTGGTGGTGTTGGTGGTCTTTTCTCCTTCACTTGCGGTTGCAAGGGTTCTAAGTCAGTCTCTGTCGTCGCACTGACACCTCATCATCTATCCAATAATTCATCCACTTTCACCGGCGCCACCACGTCCTGCGACACCCATCTTAAATCCAGAACATCAACATCAAACTCCGGCACGGGATCCTTAGTCAACACCAGCAACCACCACGAGCAGCGTTTGTCTATAGACAGCATGGGTAGTAGTATCTGTAGCTTCTCGACTCTCCTCCGCGACCTCGGCGAGCTGGAACGGAGTGTCGTTGGTTTACACACCAACACCGTCGAAAGCGCCGTCGATAAAAGAAGCAGCAGAAGCAGCACCATATTAAAAACCGTGGCCGTTGTGGCTGAGACGAAAGACCCAGTTGGTGATTTCCGTAAGTCAATGCTATCGATGATATTCGCACATGATATCGACACAGAAGACGAACTTTGGGATCTCGCAATCCAATTCTTAAACCTAAACTCTCCTCAAAACCACCCTTTCATCCTCCGCGCATTCGCCGACGTCTGCAGCGATATTTTCCGAACCCCCGCCGCGCATTCACCGGCGTCCGGCAATTAAGCTAGTAGGAAACTAATTAAGCATGCATGTAGTACGACCAAAGAACATATATATCCCGTGATTATTTGAACTATTTTGTTACTGTGTAACTGTCTGTATCATTCTTATCGTCTATGGGTAAATTTCTGTCAATTACCGGCGGTGAAGTCGACAGACGGAAAATGTGGATAGATGCCAACAATATCCAGCTAAAGAAGGAGGAGCTATATGGACGACTGACATGGCATGTGTTTTGGTTCTTCTGCGTTTGTTTGTCTTCCAGCTAACTCAGTGAGATCCCATCATCCAAAATTCGATAAAACAAAGGTCTGCAGTCTGTGCCAACTTGGTCGGTACGGTGACCCATCACCAACTCATCGAAGACATCGACCTCGTTGGGTTTGGATCAATCTCCACCATTCATCTGGAAACCGATATTTTTATTGACTGAGGAATCTAAGTTATGGACCACCGAGAGAGGAATCTAACTTATCTGAGTTTGATTTAAACGGTCTGGATTCTACGTCAACTTAAATAGTAATTACATCTTAATACTTTATTAATCACTCCTCTGAGTTGCTATTTTAATATCGGACTCGGATAGATCTAGAAGAGATACCGGAAAATTCGGTGAGCGTGCAAAAGAATGGAAGAATGAACAAGTCAAACAAAGATGTAAATTGGATTGGAGTAGAGAGAATTCTTCAAAAAGGAAGCGGGAGGATGAAAAAGAATATCCAAGATTGGAGTCGAAGGTTAAGAAGATAACTCTCCCGGAGGAGTGTGAGGTACTAAAGAATTGGTCTGAAAATATTTTGATGATGTTATCATAGACCATCCTCTTATTTATAAAATTTATTACATAATTAAGTAGTTCAATTAACAAATTTAACAAATTATTCTAATCACTCAATAGTAAACAAATTCTTTACTTTGGTTGGACCTAAGCTATTTTCGTCCATTTGAAGAATCAATGGGCTCGGCTTAGTTGATGGCGATCGAGTTCTTCTCCGATGAGCGGAAATCGAAGTTTTCAATAGTTGAACAAGTTTCGATATGTTACACTGGACCCATGAAATTGGTTCGAGTCTGGGTCTAATTAATATGTAAAAAATTCGCATTCAAACTAATAAAAGTATAATATTGGCAATACAATATATTTCAGTTCTTCTCCAAAGTCACTCTTCAATCTTGATGAGGGTCGTACTCAACAATTTTGGATTGGTTGATCGACTGGCTGGTCGATGTCAACCAGTCTATCGTCCGACTTTACAATGCAGGAGCATTACAGTTGGTTGGATCAGAAACTCTGGATATTTGGTCGTACGCTTCACGTACTCTTTTGCTCTGAAAGAGGTCGGTCACTTGATATCTGTCTGTGAAATGAGAGATCTCCCCACTATTAATAGACTTTCCGGAGGGTAGATTGGTCATTTCACTTTGTCGAAGAACAAAATGGACCTTTCCTAGGATGTTCGGCCGGTTGAGTAGTCGAACCCAACTCAGGTAAGGGCTGCCTGACCGAGTTGGGACCGACCTGTTGATGGTCGACTGTCCAGGAGGGCAATCACCATAGTCTAAGACCGACTAGGATTCCGAGCGGTCGACATGATCGATCTAGAATCCGGTCGGCTCTTCAGATGTGGTTTGATTCCCAATCAATTTCGTCGTGAACCTATAAAGAGGATAGGATTTGCCCAATCTATGCTTGGTTGAAAGCCCAGGCCTACTTGCAATCCAGGGCCGCAGGCCTTCTTCAGGGATTTTGAGACCCTACTTTGATGGGTTGTAGTGTAGAACACGGAAGAATTCGTGGAAAGCAGGGGAGGTTTTTTTATTGAATAGAATAACAAGATGACAACGATCACAATTGAAATAAGAAATTAAACAGTAGCAGAAACTGCGAGAGGGGGGCGAGTGGAAATCGGCAGATGAACGCGGCCTGGAGATGAGATAACAGAAAGGGAGTTAGGATGGTAGAAAACGGAATAAGAAAAAGGAAGAAGGTGGGGAGGAGAGATACCTGGGAGTAGTGGGATTTCAATAACTTCCTTCTTCCAATGAAGGTAGTGTGCTTTTATAGAGGGATGCGGGTGCCAGCTCTATACTCCCGCTTGCGATAGTGGCCTGATCCGTATCAGTCACCCTTTTTCCGACGACACTTGTCCACAAGTGTGGGCTGTGCCCGAGTTCTGGTGGACAGAACTTGGTCAGATCCTTGACGTTAAATGTCGGAGATACGCCTATGTTATCTGGAAGATCGATTACGAATGCGTTATTGTTGATTTTCCTTTTGATTTGACACGGCCCGAATCGACGATCTTGTAGCTTAGCATTTCGTCCTAGAGGAAACGTTCCTTCCTCATCCTTACCATTACACAGTCGCCGACCTTTAGGACTGATTGTTTCCGGTGTTGATCGACGTCCTCTTTATATTTGGACGTATATATTGATCTCTATTTGGCGGAGTGACTCATATTGGGCAGATTGGATCTTGAGTAGTAGATCCTCTACTCCAAGAACTCGTTTGTTGCTGCTGGATAGATCGGTAACCTGTTTCTCAATTGTCATTATTGGACGGGATGTCGCTTTTATATGTATATGTTTTGTGTCACTCTCCCCTCTTTCATCAGACTGGTAAGTCGACACTCTTCATATATTTAAAGTCGGTGAAGTGTCGAGTCGACTTCCCTTATGACCTTTGGTTCTTTTGCTTGGTGGTGCGATAGGTTCCTACCCCCTCCCCGCTGGAAGCCGATCGACTCATACGTTGTCGGTCTTAGTCTATGCCATGTGGTCAAAGCAACACGTTTGGCTTGTGAGATTTGATTTAAAGTTGGAAAGGCCGGAGAAACATTCCAACTACCTTAGGCGTCCCCCAGGATTAACTTTTCGGGTTGGAAATTTATAGTTGATGGGTCGTACGTAGCGTCCAATCAATTACTTGAGTTTCCTTCACAAGAGGTAGCAGGTCGAAGTGTCGCGCTGGCTCTTTGAACTTCACTCAGGAGTTTAGTTGAAAGTTCTTTAGAGTCGGCATGTTAAAGCGTCACGCCGACAAATCGACTCCTTCAGGAGTAACAAATGGTATAATAAATCTTGTTTGCACTCCCCCCTCTTTTGCTTAAGAGGGTAGGATGGCTCAACATATGCCTTGGTATTTTCTAGATCGAAATGCCTTGGGTATGATGGGTACGCGGTCGGACTCGTCTAGTGTTAGGGGTCGATTCCTATTAGCCAGACGGTACTCAGTACTTTTCGGTAGGAGGTCGACGCACACTGGTCGATGCCTTTAGGTCGGACCACAGGAGGACATGTGTTTGTTCTGGGCCACGTACTGGTCGGTCAACTCTCGGTCGGATGTTTATGGTTGGACCGATTTGGGTTTGCCATCGATCGATAGCCGTGTGGGTCGGTCAAGTTGATGTGGTGGGGAATATGTTATGGTTGGGTCCCCGACCTTTTTTATAACGTCTGGATCCATGCATGGGTCGATACCGACTGTCGATCTTGGACCAGCGGTCGGGATTAGTCGACAGTTGGGTCGGTTGTTATAAATGGCAACGGGCCCGATCAGTAATTCTTCACTCTATTCCCAACCACTCCTCCGACCAACCACTTTCTACGCCTCATACGACCTACTGCTTTCGTGACTGACCATATATGCACTATGTCAACCGAACAATCTGCAAACTCTTAAGGGTGTGAAAGTTGAGAATACTCCCGATCGATCTGGTACGGAGATCCAGGTCGAGCATGACCGACCAATTGTTGAGGTCACGGGTACCCGACCAATCATTGAAGTTCATACCGACCGGGTAGTTGAGGTCTCGACCAACTAAAAGCGTTTGATCGATGAAACAGGCTTGGGAACAACCGATCATCAGGTGAATAATCCGCCTGACCGTCAGATGGTTATTTCGACCGACCTCTAAGCAAGATCGACCATGGAAGCGGGATCTGGATTGACCATATATAATTGTGGAGCTCTTGAAGGTGATCGACCCCTCAAGCGGCAGTGGTCGTCCAAACTGAAATGGGAGAAACATAAACAAATACATCAACACTCTAACTACTAGAGTACGACAACTCAATATATTTCAGTTAGATTTATAATTTAATTTATAAATAGTCAAATACCAATATGTCATCATCATTTATCATTCATTAATTATTATTTTTTTCAAAAAAATTATAAAAATGAATATTTAAGTCAAATACTTGATTCTCACCTTCTTAAAAATAATAAATATTTCAGTTCTCACCCAATTCAGTTCGGATATTAGATTGGGGAATCTGACGGAGATTGCGTAAAAAATTACGTATCACTCTCCCCTTTAGAGCCGACCTACTATGGAATACTATTGGATGTTTATCATGGTATATATGGACGAAAAAAATAAAAGAAACAAACAACACGTTAGTAGGCCTGTTAAAGTAGTCTTTAAAGAGATCATTAAAAACACCAGTCTTTCATTTGATTCAGAATATTACAAGAAGATTTTTTTGTTGCTTTTTGAAGACATCTAATTTCTTTTATTTTTATTTCTATATTCTATATAAACATACCATTGACTTTTATAAATAAAATTTAATTTTTTCAAAAAAAGAAATTTAAGTCAATATAATAATAAAAAGAAGAATAACGCGTGTAATTTTGTGTTATTGTGTGTAAAATTAAGTCAATATAATTTAAGTCAATAACGACTGTTTAGTTGACTTTATTATAATTAAGTAAAATATCATTTAAAATTGAAAAATAAAACAATCAAGTTTGGTCATGATTCATGAATTAGATAAAATTCAATTAAATTATATATTTGAATTTTCAAATATTATCCGAAATTTGAAAAGGAGAAGTTTAAACTTGACATTTTATTTTATATTAGTATTATTAATAAATGATTGATGGTTGATTGATTGATTTTATAAATGATAGGTATTAAAATAAAATTGACTTTGTGTGTACCACATAAATGAATAATATCATATACGCCGAATTCCGCATTTCCACTCAAATTATTCATAAATTTCGAAATCAACGGACGGCAAATCTCCGAGTCTCTGGCCAACTCCTCACACATACCTCCGATGGACGGCGGCAGCGGCAACACTTCTCCAGCAACGAGGTACATAGACGAGAGAATAGGCGGAGTGGGATATGGAATCGGATTATCCTTCGGAATTCTTTCCATAATAACCACCATAGCATTAGCTTCGTACTTCTGCACTCGTAATGCAAATCAACAACCGACTTCCACGTCCGTCACAGGAACCGACACCAACAGTGGCAACGCCGGCGTAGTAGACGTCGAGATGGGTCTCGACGAGGAGACGATAAAATCTTACCCGAATATATTATATCATCGTCTAAGTACCATGAAACTGTCGAACGATCCAATCCATTGCAGCATCAGCAGTACTGCAGCTTCTGCCTGTTCGATATGTCTGTCGGATTACGACGAGAGTGATTTGATCAGAATTCTCCCGGATTGCAAACATCTTTTTCATCTCTTGTGCGTCGACCCATGGCTCAGATTGCACCCGACGTGTCCTGTCTGCCGGATGTCTCTCATCTCGCCGCCGGTAAAGGACGTTCTAAGAATTTCCGATGTGGTATGAACGTATGATAATTATTAATTAATAAATTAAATATACGACCCGTCCCGGTCTAGGAAATCGGATCTGGGCCCAATTCCCAATGAGTCGGGTCGGGTCGCTCCGTGATATTTACATTCATAAGCAAACTTTGTAACTTTTATAATTTTCATTATAATACCAATTTATTTTAAAATTTTCCCTATAAAATTACTTAATTACTTGGTTAACCGTTAAGTGACTGTTTTTAAAAAAATCAAGCGTTGGAATTTATTGGACAGAAATGAAAGACACGATATTATCGGAGGATGTTTACGTAAATAATTATCGAAAAACGTGACACGTGAGATTTACATCTTAAAAGTTAAAAGCTAACCCAAAGAGCCAAAGAACTCCATAAGTGATTAACATGGCTAGCCACCCACCAATTATCACCCTGATCGCCGACTTCTTCACCGGCGTACCTCCAAGTAGACCTCCGGCGACACCGAATCCTCCGAGTCCGAGACTGGTGACAGCACACACCGCCACCACTCTCGCCACGTGAGGTTTAATGAACCCTCCCACAAGGAGAGGTGACAACCCGCCTAAACTAAAAGCCAGTGCGGATGCTCCGGCAGCTTCCACCGCACTTGGGAGATTCTCCATCCGATCATCTACATCTCTCACCATCTGAGCCTTCTGGATGTCGTACTGCGTGCACACAGAGACGTATTCTCCAATCGCCATACTACATGCCCCTGCAATAAGTCCAGCCAGACCGGAGATAACCATGACCTTCGACGTCTGGTCCACAGCTCCTACACCGATCATGAGAGATGCCACCGAGACAAGACCGTCTGTGGCGCCGAGAACAGCGGCTCGAAGCCAATTTGCTCTTGAGCCATAGTCTGTTTCCGAAGATCCTCCTCCAGCTTCTAAATCTAGCACGGTTGCCACCGGTGATGCAGATGAAGCTCCGGTGGGCTTCATCGACGATGAGTCGTCGTCAACGACAACATGGACATGGGAATCTTCCATTAACACCTAAAAGCTGGGGTGGGAGTGTGGATAACACACGCCAGTGGGTCATTTCTATTTATAACCCAAAAAAAGTAACTCGAGGTCATTTCGGTACAAATCCACGATTTCTTTAGTTTTACAAATATATCCTTCAATATTTTGATTATTTACAATTTTATTGATAGTTAATGTGACCCGAGATTAAAAAAAATACGATGGGTGCACATCACGCTGAATAAGTGCTCACAAGTCACAACACTTTAATTAAATAAATATTCGATTAAATATTTTCTTTTGAAATTCAAATTCGAATAGGATACCTCGAGTCTCAATAAGATCACATCCAACCATCACGATGTCATTATCGTGAAAAATTTGAACATTTGAAAAAATTAATATCATGACATATAATATTAGGATCAGCTTCAGGTGAGAACCTCATCCGTGAGAACCTCGTGAGAACTTTTGATTTGAGTCCTACATCTACATCCAATGGTTACCAATAGAGTTCATTATTTTAATTATTTGTCGTGAAGATCCACATGCATATTTTCTTTTTTGTCACCATTCACTACCAACATCCTTTTGTCCAGTGGATATTCTCCTTTACTTTTCACACCTACTATTCTCTTTCCCTTTGACCTACTTTTATTACCCTCACGTTTACTTCCCTTCCTTCCTCCCCTTCCTTAAACCCTCTTTTCCTCCCATTCCTTCCACCATTTTTTCACCATTTCTTAACCTCCTCTATATCCCTTAAAATCATATCTATTATAAAAAAATGGCCAACGAATCTCCCCCCATTTTCGGTGAGGTATGTTTTTTTTAATATGTTTCCCTCTCTATTTAATAGTCAATAAAGAATCATCATGTTAGGTTGGGTTTGCACTATCTATTTTTAATGATTTTTGGGTTTGGATTTAGGTTAGTGCTTTTTTACTATTTGCACTATGACTAATGATTTTTGGTGTATACTATGACGAATCATATTTGGGTTTGCACTATATTTCACATGCATTTGCACTATCTTATTTTTCACAGTGCACAGTACACAGTACATAGTGCACTGCATTTCGTCCATCACTCATAGTACACATTGCACAGTCAACAGTGCATACTACCGCATAGTGCTAATTAATGCATAGTGCGATAGTGCATAGTACATAGTGTATAGTACATAGTGTATAGTACACTATGTACTATGCACTATCGCACTATGCATTAATTAGCACTATGCGGTAGTATGCACTGTTGACTGTTTGGTGATTCATGATAAGCGAAGTGCGGTAAGTAATATTAAATCGTGGGCACTCTCTGTTGTTGAGGAACGCACAAAATCCGGCTCCAGTAGATCGCCGGACGGAGAGCAATCGGCTGAAAGAGGGGAGAAATTAGGGTAATTCGTATTACCTAACTTCTCAGTCGTTACCAGTGTAGTGATCGAATTAGCATAAACCGATGTAATTAACTTTTTCATTCAATTAATTAAAAGTGATTACAGAATTGTATTTAATAGCTAATCTTCTATTAACTAACCAACTAACTAAAGATTAATACAAGATTAACTAAACGGATTTTCAATCGGATGGCAGCCCTAATACCCGTTAGCACGATTTCTTTATTTTAAATGGCTAAAGTTACAGTCTGACCCTCATACTTCTTTATATCCCTCGAGTGTCTTTAAGTAGCTAAAGTTGCAATCTGGTCCTCGTAATTCTTTATATTTCGTAACTGTCTTTAAATGGTGCATTTTTTCTTTTTGACCTCACAGTTTCTTTCCTTAGATGAAACTGTATAACCCTTTGTTTTATTTATTCCCAAGTAGATCCAGTTCAGTATAGGATGTTTATTTAAACACTCTGTTTATGATTAATCACCCTGATTACTCTTTTACTCTCCCCTCAAGCTCTGGAGTAAATGTTTATGACTCCAAGCTTGACAGAGGATGATGTAATCTCGAGCTCACCCATGAGTTTAGTGAAAATGTCTGCTAATTGGAATTTAGTTCCAATTTGTTTTAGCAAAACCACTCCTTGTGTGATTAATTCTCTAATGAAGTGGCAATCGATCTCTATATGATTTGTTCTCTCATGGAAAACAGTATTATTAGCTAGGTTAATTGCTGATTTGTTATCACAATTAATATAGTGTTGTTTTATTGTTTGTTTTAAAATTCATCTCTTTGATTAGTTGATGAATCCATATCACCTCACAAGTTGTCTGAGCTATTGCTCTATATTCAGTTTCACAAGAAGATCTTGAAATTATTGTTTGTTTCTTGGATTTCCAAGATATTATAGAGTTCTCAATTAGGATGCAAAAACCAGTTACAGATTTCCTGGTTATTTGGCAGCCAGCCTAAGATCATATCTGAAAACCAACATTCAGACAGGCCAGACATAGCTGAAAATGATCAATCTGACTAGTCTGAAACTATAACAGAAAATCTATCAGAAGTTGCTCTGGACAAGCCAGAAACAACTGAAAATGACCAGCCTAGAACAATTGGCAATAGCCAGCCTAGAACATGAAGCTCGACATGAAGAAATAAATGCTTGTGAATAAAGAGATACATTGGGCGCGACACGACCACATCGTTGGACATGACCGTGTCGCTATGGGGTTTGAATCCAAGTTCGCTGAATTGATTGCGAGTCTTGATGATATGCTTGGTCCCCTCGGGTTGCCGCGATCTTCCGTTGATGATCTCCAATGCTTCTCGTCGTTGGAGAGATTTGGTTGATCGGAGTTTATCTGAGCGCCGTTTGGCCTTGTGGAACCTCTCATTGTGATAACTGATAAATTTGATTCCCGGAAAATTAATTCAGTTGATCATGATAATTATTAAGTTCTATGAATAATTTTACATTTTGAATTTTACATTCAGTTGATCTGAGAATTCATATTTGAATTTTACATTTTGATTAAATTTTCACTACGATATGTAATTTTTATAACTGCAGGCAGTTTGAAGTCACTGGTTAATTATTAACCGCAGTTAAAGATATTTTACATGCATAGAGTATTGGAGTCAAGACTCAAATTAGAAAATTTTGAAATATTTGCAATTCTGAACTAAAGTCTAAAACAGTTTCAATCAAAAAAATATTTCTTTTTTATTTAAAATTTTGCATTAATACCCCTAGATTGAGGTAAATTACTAAAGAGAGTCAGCTAAAAAATCAGCAAAAGAGGTTGACCAATCTGCGTTTTTTTGTGGGAATTTGACCAATCATTATTTAAGGAGCAATTCTAATCTTCTCTCCGATCAGATATCTCCGGTGAATCGAGTGATGGATTGTTGGGCGAGGACACAGTTCCGGTATAACTCTCCGTTTGTGCAAGTATGTCTCATCGGACTGGTGTGTTTCTGTTGTCCAGGGATGTTCAATGCCCTCTCCGGCATGGGCGGGGGTGGTCAGGTAGATCACGACGTCGCCAATAATGCCAATACGGCTCTGTACACCACTTTCGCTATCTTCGGTATCCTCGGCGGTGGTTTCTACAACGTTTTTGGACCTCATATTACCCTCTTCGGTGGTTGCGCAACTTACGTTCTTTACGCTGGATCTTTTCTCTATTACAACCACTACCCTCACCAAACTTTCTCAGTTTTCGCCGGCGCGCTTCTCGGCGTCGGAGCTGGCTTACTCTGGGCTGGTCAAGGAGCTATCATGACGTCGTATCCGCCGACCGACCGCAAAGTAAATTGTTATTTTCGCAATTCCCCCAAATTTTTCGCAATTATTTATGTTTCTATGACGACAGGGAACGTACATTTCGATCTTCTGGGGGATATTCAACATGGGTGGTGTTATCGGCGGTCTCATCCCTTTCGTTCTAAACTACAACCGGACATCTGCAGTCTCCGTCAACGACGGAACGTACATCACGTTCATGTGCTTTATGTCTGTCGGTGCGGTGATTTCCCTCTTTATACTTCCGGCAGGTAAAGTCATCCGCGATGATGGCACCTACGCTACCAAAATGAGCTACTCATCTCCTTCTGTGGAACTCCTGGAGACTTTCCGGCTGTTTACCAACTGGAAGATGCTTCTCATCACGCCAGCTGCATGGGCAAGCAATTTCTTCTACAGCTACCAATTCAACAACGTCAATGGTCTTCTCTTCAACCTCAGGACCAGTGGGCTGAACAATGCCTTCTATTGGGGTGCTCAGATGCTTGGATCTTTCGGAATCGGATACGTGCTGGACTTCAGCTGCAGTAGTCGGAGACGAAGAGGGTTCATTGGAATAACGTTGGTTACCATCACCAGCATTTTGGTATGGGGTGGAGGATTTGCGAATCAGTTGAGGTACACTGATGGAAAATGGGAGGATAAAATCGATTTCAAAGACTCGGGATTCAGATTTGCCGCCCCATTTGTGCTTTATTTCAGCTACGGATTGCTAGACGCCATGTTCCAGAGCTTGGTGTATTGGGTTATCGGATCTCTGGCAGATGACTCCGAGACACTCAGTAGGTACAGTGGCTTCTACAAAGGTGTTCAGAGTGCCGGCGCCGCCGTTGCTTGGCAAATAGATCAAAAGAAGACGCCGCTTCTGTCACAATTGCTAATCAATTGGTCACTTACCACCGTTAGCTTCCCGTTACTGGCTGTTCTTGTCGGAGCAGTCGTCGAGGATTGAATTGTAATTTATAAATATAAATACTTAAATTTGGCAAATGTAAATACTTAGGGGGCATTAGACTATTAGTGTTAACATAATAAAATCAATTTGTATCAGGTGTGTGCAAATCCGATTTTGAAATTTGAAATTTATAGATTTTAATTAAATCTGGTCATTAGTTAGCGTTATAGGTTTTTTATAGCATAAGTTTATAGGTGTCAGTTATATTTATGTTCTTCTGTGCTGTCTTGTTGTCGTTCTCGATTCCTTCTTCAGCCTCCGTTATCATTCTCCGAGTTTCTTCGCCTTTATCGGCGTAAAATTTAGGTGTAAAATTTGTAGGGTTTTCTTCTTCTTCTTCTGTGTTTCTTCTTTGTTAGTACCGGGGCCCGTCCAAACGGATCCCAGACCGAAAAGGCCTGCTAAGTCCAATAGACCTATGGATTTATGTTATAAATACCTCCTCAGGTGCAAGAGGAAGGGGGATCGATTATTAGTGAGAGTAATACTAGAGAGTTGTGTGTGAGCACCCTAGCACGAGCCCACACCCCATCAGTGGTGAACCTGACGTGAAACGAACACGCAACAGGAGAAGGAGAGAGGATGGTTAGAAGGAGTGAATACCATGTTGGAGAGAGCTCGAGGCGTCACGGGGAAAAGGGACTCCACGACAAGGAGCTAACCCTAGTCACCTCGGTGGAGGAGCATCCGAGAGAGTTCGAGGAAGACTCGGACAGGACCGAGTCGTATTGCTCGTACAAAAAGCAGACTGTGGCGAGGGCGCTCGAAATTCGGGAGACAGCCCGACGCAGGGAAAGGGCCGGAGCCGATGAGGCATCCCGGCGCAAGGAGGAAAAATAGCGTCGACGGGGGAAGGGGAGCAGGTCCCCGACCCTCGCCGAAAGAAGGGAGCGCCACCGGAAGAAACAGTCTGAGAACGTGAAGCTCTCGGCGATGGTCTCCGCTCTGCAAGATAGCCAACGGAAACTGCAAGAACAACTCATCCAACTAACTGTCGACCGTCAGGCGTTGGAGTTGGACAGAGTGGGGGGAGGAGCGATAGGCGGAGACCCCGGGTGCGGAGCGATCGTCCCAGTATCCGGAACTGGGGGCGGAGAAGCCCTAGCGCAACACCTACTAGAGGACGAATACCCCTTCGGCTGGAGGATCCCGAAGATCCCAGCGTACAAGGGGGACACCGATCCAGACGATCACCTACATTCTTTCAGGACTAATATGAAGGACAGGACATCCCGAAAGGATATCTGGTGCCGAATGTTCCGCAGGACACTCACGGGGGACACAATAACGTGGTACAGAACACTCCCCCCAGGGATGTTCGAGGACCTGGAAAGAATTTTCCTAGCGGCCTTCGCCCACAAACGGAGGAAACCCAAGAACTAGGCCACCCTCAGAGCCACGATACAGAAGGATTTTGAAAGCACGCGTGAGTACATGAACCGCTTCGCAAGCGAGGTGCAGAAAATCGAGAGGCTAACAGAACAAACGATCTTTTACGCCCTCACTAATAGCCTTAGACCCACTTTTTTCGCGGGGGACATCGTTCGGAAGCCACCGAAAACGTTCTCGGAGGCCATGGAAAGGTCCCACAGGAAGGCCAACGTGGAGGAATACTTGGGAGCGAGGATGCAGGAATTCAACAGGCGTCAGCAAAAACTTAAGGGGCCGTCGCCCGGGGACGGAGGGCATCAACAACAGCAGCAAAAGGCCCCGACGGCACCGCTGGGAACGACGTGCAGAACCGCAGCAGCCACCGGTGGAGGCCGTCGAGACGCCGGACCGGCTCTGGCCGCGAACCAGCGACAAGTCTTCCTTACCCTGGGGGGTGGGAACCTCCCACCAACAAGGCCCATGAGGAAGGACTACGCGGCGTGCAAGGACGAAAACAGGTTCTGCGAAAACCACCAGGACAAGGGTCATACGGCAGACGAGTGCTTCCACCTGGCCAAGGTATTGAGCAAACTCAGTGCTTAAACCTGGCCAAGTAGGGAGAGAAAGCAATGGGGAAGCAGACACACTAACCAAGTTGGGGCATCCCCGGGAAGGCTGGAGGGCAGGTGGGTCCGGATCGAGAACCAAGAACACTAGACGAGGTCCGGAGAGACCCGAGGACCGGCCTGCGGCTTAATAACCGCAGGGGATTGGAGGACTCCCATCTTGAGATTCCTCGAGTAAGGCGAGAAACCGACAAACCTAATGGAGGTTAGGAAGCTGAGAAACCGAGTGACATGGTTCGTGGTCGCCCGGGGCAAGTTGAACCGTCAATCGACTGCGGAGGAGTCCCCGCTGCGACTCCCATCTGTTTATATACATGTGTTTGATGTATTATCATTATTAGTTATATAACAGATTCAGTTATATCTAATTAACTATCTGTTACAACAATTATATCTAGAAATTCTCCCTCAAAAACACAGAAAGAACACGAAACTACAGAACTATGAAAGGGATGTTCTTTGATGTCAGCCCCCGCCGCCATACGTGAAAGTGATGTTCTCTGATGCTCAATTCTCATCCTTTCGTATACCACCACTACACTTGTGGTTCAGTTGCATCACAGCGCTCTGTAAGCTGCATTCTGTGACCTGCAAGTTCTGCAATTAAGACAGCAGATTTCCACATTCTTCAATCATGGAACGTTCTTTGCAAACTATTGTGGCGAGCTCTGTCATGGAATTATCAAGTACATCGGCTTGATTTACAGAAAATAAAATTAGTATAGAATTAGATGAGAATCAAACTAAATCTTTATTTGCTTGGCTCATATAAAACGACGACGATCCAATTCCGGCGACGAAGGGCCACAGGAGATTGGATTGCAGGCCGGCGGGAGAGAATATTTGGGGAAGAAGAGTAACGGGAAAAAACTAACAATTGAATTGTGAAAATATCACAAATGTAATTGAATTAATTTGTATTAGAGTTTACACCCATTATTTATAAGATTTGTTAACTACTTATTCTATTACAACCCCGAATATTATCTTATTACAACCAGGTCCATTATAAGATTTAATTGAATAATATTCTTCTGGGCCGGTCCATTATGCTTTTGGGCTGCAACTCTTTTATCCTGTTTTATTTAAAACTCAAATAAAAAACACCAAATGGTTAAGATTAATTTACAATTAATATTTATAATTATAACTATAATTATAATTATATAACTAATACTCCCCCCTCAAACTAGGCATATATGTTAATTATACCTAGTTTGAACAAAGTATTATTCATTTCTATTTCCCCCACTCCTTTTGTGAAGATATTTGCCAATTGGTCTTTAGTTCCAATTGACTTTAGGGTGATTAGTCCTTTGTCAATTTTTTCTCTTGTGAAGTGGCAATCTCTTTCTATATGTTTTGTTCTCTCATGAAAAACAGGGTTTTCTGCTATGTGAATTGCAGAAATGTTATCACAAAAGATCTGAGCTGGTTTATCATTATAAACCCTTAATTCATTTAGTAATTGGTTTATCCAACTTATCTCACTTGTGAGCTTTGCCATTGCTCTATATTCAGCTTCTGCTGATGATTGTGATACTAGTTCTTGTTTCTTTGATTTCCATGAGACCAATGAGTCTCCTAGGAGCACACAAAAACCAGTTACTGATCTTCTGGTTAGGGTACATGAACTCCAATCAGCATCACAATACCCTCTTAATATGAGGGGTTTATCATTTCTTATCATAATCCCTTGGCCTGGAGATTTTTTTAAAAATCTTAATAATTTTATAACAGCTTCCATATGAAGTTCAGTTGGTTTTTCCATAATATGACTTAAGGTTCTCACAGCAAAAGTGATATTATCAGACCTTGTTGTGTTTAGATATATCAATTTGCCAATTAACCTTCTATATCTAAAAAGATCCTTTAACTTTTCAGTTTTATCCTCTCTCCAATCTTGTTTTTCAATGGGTATTTTGGAAGGTTTACTCCCTAAAAGCCCATTGTCATTTAAAATATCTAATGTATATTTTCTTTGAGATAGAAATATCCCATTATCTGAATATGATACTTCTATACCTAGGAAATAATGTAATTTTCCTAGATCTTTTAAGTTGAAGTATGAATTTAGATTGGTTTTTAGCATTTTTATTTCTTTTTCATTATTTCCTGTGATGATAATATCATCCACATAAATCACCATATATATTACATAGTCTTTGTTTTCTTTAATGAACAAAGAATAATCTGAAAATGCTTGTTTGAAGTTCATTTTCAGAAGTGTCTCTTTAAGCTTGGCAAACCATTGCCTAGAAGCTTGTTTAAGTCCAAATAGGGACTTTTTTAATTTGCATACTCTTTGGTCTTTTTTTTTTAGAAAACCAGGTGGAGGTCTCATGTATACATCTTCATTTAGATCTCCATACAAAAAAGCATTATTTACATCAATTTGATGTAAATTCCACCTTTTTGCAGTGGCAATAGTAATTAAAATTCTCACAGTGGTGATTTTTGCCACTGGAGCAAAGGTTTGATAATAGTCGAATCCCTCTATTTGAGAAAATCCTTGAGCTACTAGTCTAGCTTTATATCTATCTATTTCTCCATTTTGATTATATTTTATTTTGAAAATCCATTTTGATCCAATAGATTTTCTTGTTGATGGGAGGGATACTAAGTAGTCCCATGTTTTGTTTAGTAAAAGAGCTTGCATCTCTTTTTCCATAGCTTCTACCCATTTTGGGTTTTTTGAAGCTTCTATATAACTATGAGGTTCATTGCTCATAGATATTTTCCTTAAATATTCTTTTTTCTTTTTATTTATCTTTTTTGTATGATATGTATTTGTTTAATGGATGATTAGTGCTAAAATTAGCACTATCATAATCACTGTCATCCATATAGTAAAAATCTTTATTTTTAAAAGAAGATTTAATTCTATTTGATCTTCTACATTCTGTATTGTTTGCTATTTCTTCAGAGTTTAATTTCTCTGATTGTATCTCATTTTGAGATGCTCTTTTAGACATTGTATCATTTGATGCATTTATATTTTTTTCTTGCAAATTCTTGTCTGAATCTGAATTTGAAATAGTTTTGCTTCTATTTAAGGATGAATTTTCATTCTCTCCTGAGCTTATTGCCCCAGGGGAGATGTTGTTTTTATCTGGAAAATTATCTTCTGAATTTATTGACCTAGGGGAACTGTTATTCCTGTCTGAAAATGAATTCTCATTTTCTGAAAATGAGTTCTCATTCCTGTCTGGATTTATTGATCCAGGGGAGACTCTATCTGAAAAAATGCTTTTATCTTCTGGATTTAGTGATCCAGGAGAAATTTCATTCCTGTCTGAATTTTGTCCAGGAGAGACTTCATTTTTGTCTGAAACTATACTTTCATTTTCTGGATTTAGTGGTCCAGGGGAGGTTTCATTATTGTTCAGAGCATGCTCTGACTCTGGTGAGATAGACATATCAGATTCCAGAGTTTTATTTAACTCTGATGATATATTAGTGTCTAGAATTATGTTTTGATTATTTGTGGGTGATTCTAGTATTATAGAATCTGAATTTGTCTTATTTGACATTGCATTTTTATTTGACAAATCATCATTATTAGATAATTCTCTATCCCTATCTATTATGATCTCATCATATAAAGTAAAAACAGAATTATTATTTGATGCTGAATTATTTTTCAGTTTTGTATTTTCAGTTTTCTTTTTCTTTTGAGATAGACCATCTTGATTGAGATTATGATTATTTTCATATATATTTGAAATGAAACTATCAAAAGTACTTTTGTTTTGTTTATTTTTCAGATTTTTTTCTTTAATTAATCTAAAAGGAAAAACCATTTCCTTGAATACTACATTTCTACTTATAATGAGCTTTTGAAGCTCAATATCTAAAATTATATACCCTTTTGTACCTTGTGGGTATCCTAAAAAAACTCCTCTTTTTGCTCTTTCAGAAAATTTATGTTCTCTATTATTATTATTAAAATAACAAAGACATCCAATAGTCTTTGTTAATGTAATATTAGGTTTTTTGTTGTTCAAAATTTCAAAAGGTGTTTTATTATCTAATGATTTTGAACAAGTTCTATTAATTATATGAGCAGCCCCTAAAACACAAAACCCCCAATATTTAATTGGGAGGGCAGCATGTAATTTGATTGCCCTAGCAATATTTAGAAGGTCTTTGTGTTTTCTCTCCACTTTGCTATTTTGTTGAGGAGAGTATGGACATAAAAATTGGTGTATCATACCATTTTCTTTTAATAAAGTTTAAATTTTAGATGAAGTAAATTCTAATCCATTATCACTTCTTAGGATTTTGATATTACACCCGAATTGAGTTTTAACCATTTTAATAAAAAAATTTACTATTTCTAGTACTTGAGTTTTATCTTTCATTAAGTAAACTCAAGTTGTTCTACTCTTGTCTTCTACTATGGTTAGAAAATAAGAGTTTTTATCATATGTTGGTATTGGAAATTTGCCCCATATATCAACATGTATGAGATCAAATAAGTTTTCACTTTTTGATATGCTTTTAGGGTATTTTAGCTTTTGTTGTTTAGCAAGTGGACACACATCACATAGTAAAAGGAGATTTTTATTTATTTCAGAATTTTTGTTAAAACTAAAATTATTACAAGAATTTTCAGAGTTTTCAGCTAACAATTTCAATTTATTATAGGGCATATGCCCCATCCTAGTGTGCCAAAGCTTTATGTCTTGAGTGGCTCCACATATAGCCTCTCTATCAAAAATATAAACTCCATTGTTTATATTACCCAGTCCAATCAGATCCTTGCTGTGAGGATCCTGAAAAAAGCATTGTGATTCATTTAAAAGTATTGATATACCCATATCTTTTATGATCTTATATAATGAAATTAAATTTAATTTAAAATCAGGAATATAGTATACATTTTTTAGGGTTATTGTTGGAGAAAGTATGATTTCTCCTATTTGTTTTATTAAAAAACAATTTCCATCAGGAATTGAGACTCTTTTAATTTTTTTAGAGTCTCTTAAGTTTCTAAAGAGTGTTTTATTTCCACTCATGTGCTGTGAAGCACCACTATCACAAATCCATTCACAATTATTTGAAGAATAAACATTACATGCTAATTTATTTTTAACAAAATTACCTGTATTTTTCATGAATAGGTTTTGCATGATCTTGTACTCCTCTTCAGTAATTGAATGAGTAGTTGCTGAGCTTGCATGTTCTGTTTTTGCTTTTTTATTGTTGAACCCTTTGCTTGAATCCGGATATCCATTGAAATGAAAGCATTTGTCCTTAGTGTGACCATAAAACCAACAGTGGTCACATCTTAATTTCAAATTTAGTTTCATGCCTTTTTTGCTCATTTTATATTTATCTGAATTAAAAGGTTCACTTCTAAAATCAGAAGACCTTTTTACAGTCATTGCAGTGTCTATTTGCCCTATATCAGAGTTATATTTGATATGAGTAACCCCTCTTTGCTTTTCCTCAGTTATGACTGTTGAATAAGCTGAGTCCATATTGGGAATCTCTTTCCCAGTTAATATCTGACCTCTTACATTTAAGAACTCTTCATTTAACCCAAGAAGGAATTTAACTACCCTATCTTGTTCATTTTCCTCTTCCCATATCTGAATTGCCCCACAAGTGCATCTTTTCTTTTTGCTTATATCTTGTAGGCTATCCCATATGGCTTTTAATTTTATGTAATAATCAGAGACTGATAACTCCCCTTGATATAGATTGGCTAATTCTTGACCAATTAAAAACCTTAAAGGGGCTTGAGCTTGGCTATACCTAATTTTCAGTATTTCCCAAGCCTCAGCTGCACTTTCAGCTGACCTAATTGAGGCAGCTATGTTTTTCTCACATGCATTGATTATCCACGAAAACACTACCCCATTGACAGTTTCCCAAGCCTCAAATTCATCTGAATTTTCATCTTTAGGTCTAATTACTTTTCCATTTATGAATTTCTGTTTTCTTCTAGTTACCAGCCAAAGATTCATATCTTTTGACCAAGTAGGGTAATTTGCTTGCCCTTTTAGCAAATCATTCACAATCTTATTACTAGGGTTATCACTAGAATGTAAAAAGTAAACAGATGACCTTGTTATGAAAGCCGTTTCCAGATCAAAGGGTTTCTTTTGAACTTCAGTGGATATCTTGGGTGCTGAAACTTCAGTGGATATCTCCATATCATTATTAATTTCTTTTTCAAATTTCATGCTCTTGAATATCAGCAACAGCAGGCGCACTTTACTGGAACAGCGACAGCAGCGGACAGAATGGCAGCAACAGATTAATCACAGCAGCGGACTTCCTAGGAGTGACCGATGATACCATATAAGACGACGACGATCCAATTCCGACGACGAAGGGCCACAGGAGATTGGATTGCAGGCCGGCGGGAAAGAAGATTTGGGGAAGAAGAGTAACGGAAAAAAACTAACAATTGAATTGTGAAAATATCACAAATGTAATTGAATTAAATTGTATTAGAGTTTACACCCATTATTTATAAGATTTGTTAACTACTTATTTTATTACAACCCCGAATATTATCTTATTACAACCAGGTCCATTATAAGATTTAATTGAATAATATTCTTCTGGGCCGGTCCATTATGCTTTTGGGCTGCAACTCTTTTATCCTGTTTTATTTAAAACTCAAATAAAGAACACCAAATGGTTAAGATTAATTTACAATTAATATTTATAACTATAATTATAATTATAATTTTATAACTAATAAAACTAGAAGGAAAAATTGAATAAAAATTTATGAATTTTCAGGATGTTACATACTTACAGTTGGTATCTGAGCACTGAAAGTTAATCATTTACCAACGAGACCTTGATGTACTGCTCCAGACCTAAATTACTTAAATAAGTATATGATATTAAATTTATGATGTATTAAGAATAATATAAGTTGGGAAATTTTGATATGGGAGGGAAACTAAGGACAAGGTACATCGGTCATCATCTAAGTGCATCTTTTATTAAATTACTGTTTCGTGGACATAATAACTTTTCGAACGTAATTTCTGTTTTGTCCTATAGATCCTTCGCCAAAAATTACATTCATGTGTGCCCTTCTTCTTTCCTTTTCCCTGAGAAGCTTGGGACGGCTGCTCCACATACTCTTTTAATTTACTTTCTTTGATCTGCTCTTCAAAGAAGGCCACAACTTTCTATAATAATCAGTGGAGTGTTCGTAATCATTGTGATATTTACATAAACGGCCACTGTCGAGTGTCGATTCTTCTTTCTTTGGTAAGAAAATAAGGCTATGCTTACGGGTTTAGCCACTGATCGTAAAAGTCATGACTAATTGTTCAATGATTGACTTTTTTTATATGTTTTTATTAATTTTTTGGTATTATTTCTTTTAGGTTAAAATCTCTATTTGGTCTGTAATTGGGTCAGACCCGGAATTTTTCACGAGTCTTCATCACTGTCCAGACTTTTCCTTTGTGAATCCGGACCAAGTTCACGGATCTATTTATATCTTTAGACTTAGTAGTCTTTGTATTCCAAACATCTTGTAATCTTCACAAAATAATCAACATTGAACTTTTCCCCTAAATTATTGAACCAAATCAAACCATCTTCTTTCACACCATTCTTATTTTGTTTCACTAACTCTTCTTTGTTCTTCATAGAATTAGCATGAAAGACAGTTGTTTACCTTCCTCTTCTTTGTGATCTTTTTGTTTCTTCTCTTGTTATATTAGGAAAAAACTTTTCCAAAATTAAAAAGCCTCTCACTTTTCAGATATTAATATAAGGAGGTGCACCGTACTGTAAATGAACGACGTACGTTATCAAATCGTGTCCATTAATATTTAATTTAATGGTTAAAATAATGTATTGCACGAGACACTGACAATATACGACGCAAAATAATATACTGCAAAAGACACTAACACATGTACGACGCAAAGTCGATCTAATGAACAAGATTAATTTGACGTATTTTAACCTCGACATACCTGATAATTACTCTATTAATATATATTTGACCTTTTATCTTAATGTAATTGTTATCAAAGCCCAAAACAAACTTGATAGTATTCTATATTCTTTTGTAGTTGTTTTAAAATTCTCTTAATCCTTCACAAGAACATATGGATTCTAATTTTTTTAACAGCTGAGACAAAATGAAACTTCTAAACAAAATTCAAAATATTACTATTTTTGTTTTGATGAAGTTGAAGTTGAAATTTCATTAGTAATGAAGCAGAACTTGCCTGATTTTACAGTAAAAACAGAAAAATAAAAATCTGCTGGTTTAGCCTTAACAAACAGACAAGCACTACACAAGACAGACTGTCCTCTAGGGGTAGAGAAGCAAACACCAAAACAGAAATGACCAGCAGAAATACTATCCAAACTCTAGCCAACATCTAATAGCGTTTAACTTCAGCCAAACCTAAGTCAGGAGATTTAGCTTTGACCTCAAAACAGATTTTGCAGTCCTTTAATTCAAAATATTACTACTATCAAATATCAATATACAAACAAGCCAGTTTAGTATCTCTATTATATAAGCTTTGTTCTACTTCCCAAGAAGACGACGGCCACGCTTTGTAGCCTCCTGCACACCAATAGACAGTGCCTCGACATCACGTTCCATGGGATCCAGCGCTTGGTTATGCCTGCCACATACAACAAGATCAATCATCTGAATCATCCTAATTAAATAATCGCAGAATTAAAACCCAAGTTTTTGCTTGTAAGTCTTTGATATCTTAAAACAAACAAACATTAAAACACAACTGGTTTCAATCTTGAAAGGATTAAACAATGGGCAAATATTGTAATGTTTAAAAGCAACGCTAACCTATCAATCTCAGTGCCCATATCTGTAGCCATGTTTTTCATTCGGTCAAGCATGTTGCTTAAATCATCAAGTCCATCATCTTGCTTAGTTTTTTCAATCTGTTTAGAACACACATACATATATTAAGGAAAAAATTAATTAATTAAACATTAACGGGTATAAAAAAAAAGACCAACAAAGAACAAACCAATAAGAACAAGAATATTTTTTACTAACCTCCACTTTCTGGAGTGATGATGATGTAGAATCAGGATTGGCATACTTGCGTTGAGGTTTTGAAGTTTCACGGTTATTTAGGCCTAATCTTTCTCTCTGTACCAAATGACTTCCTTTGGTTTGAACTGTATCGTTTTCGATGTACGCTGGTCCTTTGATTACTCGAGTATTCTTAGGTTTCCATGTTCTAGAGAACATTCCTCCAAGACTTCCCAAAAGCTTTTCACCCTAAACACACATATACGAACCAAAACGACTGAGTATTGTTTCTGCTATTCGTCTGGAATTCACAAAAAAAATACAATTACCCAGCTTCATAAACTTTGTATGAATTGAGCAAGGTTTCACTCATAATGACACGTACCCGACTAAGATCTTGATCGACATATACAGTTTCCTCATGAGTTCTAGTGATTTGCTGACCCTGATGATGCAAAGTGATAAGAGTATTTGTTGCCTCCTCATTGATTTCCTCGGCAATCTTAAGACAGTTTTTTACGGTGCCGGTAGTCTCCTCAGCCTTGTAGGCAGCATAATCTTCAAGCTCCTGCACACTCTGATTATCAAATCCTCCAGTGTCACGAAAATCATTTTCATAGTCATCCCTTTTCGTGTGCCGTGGGTTTGTGTAAGACGAAGCTCCATCATCTTCATTCCATACATTTTCATTGGGAGAAGGTTTTACCGGAATCTTCTTCTGTTCTTTCAGATCAGTATCTGAATCAGAATCAAATGGATTAACACCTTTTTTCCCAGTAAATCCAACATCCTCTGGTATTTTCTGATCCTTAGAGCGTCTCCCCCGAAATTTAAACATGGCAGCTGATTTTTCCAAAAGCAAAATAAAAGGTAGAGATCATTAGATTGAAGTTATAATTAAGCGATGTAAACAATTTGGTGATTAAAAAAAATGATTTTGATTTTGATATCGATTTCGATTTCGATTTCGATTTCGCCCTAAAAATAGTAAGATCGGTCAATTAAATAACAAAGGAAAAACGGTAATCACAGTTGGATAAAAAAATGGGGAAATAAAATAACAGTGGAAACCTGAGATTCTGAGAAGGATGAGAGTCGGAGTGGAACTGAAACCTATCTACCTATCTAGGAGTGGATCCAAGCATGTATGGATTAGAGGAAAAGGCGGAGGAAGAGTGTAGTAGATAAAACAAACCTTGTCCATCCGTTCCGTTATAATCCATTGGTAATAAATGAACGACCACGCGCAGATCTCGTCAGAAAAGGGGGCGGGGCGGAATCACCGCGTGCGGCGAATCTGACTAGGTCAAATGCGAGGTAATGGGAATGGTTCGTTCGTGGTACAACAAATCTTCACAACGACTATATGGAAAGAAAAGAATACAAATAATCAAATTTATATATAATTTAATGATTTTTTTTTTAATAGAAAATTCAAAAAACTAAGGAATGGTCAATAGAGTAATGGATGAAAATAACATATCTACACAGGTTGTAAAACGAGTTAAGCCGACCCTTTGTTTATAGAGTCAGGTTTGGGCTCAGCTCGTTAAGGAATTATCCATGCTCGAGCTCGGACTCAGTTCGTTTTAAAAATTGTTCAAGCTCGATCTCAACTCGTTAATCTAAACGACCTTGAGGATTGAGCTCGGGCTCGGCTCGTTAGGCTTACGAGCCGAGCTCGTCGAGCCTGACTTTATTTGACCCTCTATGTCTACACATACCCAAATCAATTGGAAAGCTGAAAATGTTCAAATCCAAGTTAGTCTATGAATACCTCAAGCAAATCTTAATATTATTTAAATTCATTAATTGTAATAACATTAAACATCATATCAAAAAAAAGGGAAATGAAAAAAGAAAAGGAAAACGATCTTGAATACGAAGTACCGTTTCTGGAAGAATCACATATGTCAATCACGTAACTTCATTTTAAAAAGAAATTCAATTATTTTGGGAGAAAATCAAATGTGATTGGGAAGAAAATTGTAATTTATTAATCACCCAAGTTGATTAACTTCAACTTGTCAAATGAATACCAAATGTATTAACTTCAAAACACAATCACACAATCATCTAATCCTTATTTATATTGTATATCTAGATTACTAATATCAAACTATAAGGTTAATTTTATTTAATATATGTCTAACATTATATATATTATTGATATGAATTCACTTTTTGGAAGATGAAGAACTACTGAATCTGAACATCTTTATCTCTTAAAAGAACATACTCCCCCATGTACACCTCAAGGTGATCCGATAAACTCGATTTATCAATGCTCTCGTGATGATAAGATTTGCAGATGAAGTAGATCACAGTCTGTACAACTAAAGACACCAGCAAAACCAACGTCAAGGCTGCTAAGATGACTGGTGCATACACCAACTTTGGCACAACCCATGAATTAGTTACTACGTTTCTGAATAAAAGTTCACTCCTATTAAACTCATTTGGGTGAGGAGATAGATTAAGGCAACGACATGCTCCTTCCCTCTTATCAATTTGTTGCTTTTCTGCAATGCTGCAATACCATAGGTATCTTCAAGCACGGAGACAACACTGGCAAGGTTCCAGACAATAATAATGTAGATGTGGCCCATGAAGTATAACAGAGTGATGATAATTCCAAAATAGATAGCAATTGGACTGCCACCAGAACCAAAGAATTTGATTATAAGAAGGAAGACGAAGAAGATAGATATGTAGACAAAGAGCACAAGAAAGCTCCAGAGAAAAGTGACCATCAAACGCTTCCATACTTTCGGTACCATAGTGATGATTTTCCTGTCCACAATGAAATCAATTTTGAATGAATTTTTTGGTTGTAACATTCAAATAAAAAGAATTTCTTATAATTTATTTATTCAACAACCTATAAAAAAACTAAGGTTCAATCCAATGTTATTCTTTTTTCATAATTCCACCATTCAAAAACATATGGCAAACCTGAGGTCTACAATTTTAATGAATGACTACAAACAAATTACCTAATTATAATATGTAGGGATTGAACAAGGGTTCACAAATTAAGAAAGATAACAAATTAAAACTAGGGTTTTAATTAATTAAACGATAATAAATTACCTAATTAAGAAACAAATCATATATTCATATTCATAGGCTTGTAGCAATAAATTTGGGATCGAATTTTCCTGAGCTTTTTAGTTTTTATTATTACCTAAAGGAAACATCTTTGGCAGTGTAAACACAAGCCACGGTGTAAACAACAGCAGACGTCGACAGAAGCGAGAAAATGAAAACGCCGATGAGATAGATACTCTTGAAAAGAAGATACGTGAACCACTCCGAAAACAATCGTGTCATAATCGTCTGTTGTACGGGGCTTCCATCAATTGTTTTCTCCAACACGTCGACGTTGGTGTCGATTTTGGCGAAGATGAGGTAAGAGATATGAATTTGAGCGAGAAAGAGAAAAGATAAAGGTAAAATCAACGAAACTGTGATCTTTGAGAACAATTCCCTACAAGATACGATCAATTTGTAGGCTTCTTTGTATGCTTCTACGAACCCTAAGTGTTGCAGCTCCTCTGTCTCTCTATCCATGTCGTTACAACTCCGATGTTTTGCAATTTCACAATGAATCTCAAATAAAACCTAATGAGTTTAAATAATACTACGGTCTGTATCAGGTGAGAAGGTTTCAAAATCATGACCCCTCAATTTTTGGCAAAGCAATCAATGGTTGGGAAGAAATTTTGCAACCGGTGTCATCGGATGTAGAATTCAGATATCCAAAATAAATAGGATTAGGGTTAGGGTTAGGGTTGAAAATTTAAAAAATAAATAAAAAATTTAAAAATATAGCTTTTAACTGACAGTAATAAATGATGATTAGACCGGCTAAAAAAAATAACTCCTCCATCTCTCACAACACTTTATACTCCACTAGGGTGTCAAATAAAGTCCGGCTCAACGAGCTCGCGAGCCCAACGAGCCGAGCTCAAGCTCGTTAAGCTCGGTGGGCTCGGTGGACTCTAAGAAGTATAAAAAAGTAAAAAAATATTATATTTAAAGAGAAAAGTGGTGTAGCACCGATGGTGAAACGTTTGTTAAGTATGCGAGAGGTCACGGGTTTAATCCCCCATGTCTCCAAATAATTCATTCTTTTAATTTCGAGCCTGGGCTCGTGAGCTCGGGTCCCAGATGATACCTTAACGAGCCGAGCCCGGCTCTATAAGCAAAAGCTTGGCTCGGCTCGTTTGACATCCTATATTCCCTAAACCCATCTTTCTATCCCAAAAAATTCCGTCGTCCCTCCAAACACCATACGCCATCCATCGTCGGAAAAGGCACGTTCATTGAAAAAAAATCTACACACCTTCGAAAGGTAAGGTTCTCCACTTACTAAAACTATATATAAAACTGTTCTCATATCGTTCTGAGATAGAAATTTTTTATGTTTTTGAAAAAGTGTATACTTCTGTTAGTGTTTATTTAGGCCAATGTCAAAAAAGAAAGAAAGAATGTCTACGAATCTCTCTATTCTCTTAATTCTGACCTCATAAGATTTACACAAAAAGTACTGATCTGAAATGTGTAATCAGATCAGTGGAAGAAGGAAAATCAGAACACACAACAAAATATATTTTGTTAACGAGGTTCAGTTGTTCTTACTCCCTGAAGGTGATTGGGTTCCTCTTACTCTTGGTGACAAAAATTACAATCATCAGAAAAATATCCAGCCACGTTACAAGAGAAAAATTAGATGTTATTTATAATTAGTTATCTAAGAAGACGTGCCCTAGCCTTTGATAACTAATTAATCCAGCATGCCCAATAAGAATTATTAGTCCATTAAAAATATTCTCTATCAACTTATGTCTCCCTTATAATTTAATCAATCGCTCATTGAAATAATTGCAAATAACTTCTTGCAATTAATTTCAATACAATTAACTCTAACAATCTTCCACTTAGAGATTATTCTTCATCACCTCATCCCAGCCACCATGCCCAGACTTTGTAGAGACCAATTAAGGCCATGCAATGTGATATAGGAACATTATACATGGGCTCTTGGCCTATTTCCATATTAGAGAGCCCATTATCATCTAGGTGGAAGAAGGATATAAAGAGAGGAAAGAAGAGGAGGATGGATAGTTTTTCGATTTCTATAGAGTTGTCAAGGTAACAACCTTATCTTTCTTTCTACATTCTTATATTTTCTAGTGGATTCCAGATTGGGTACTGGTGGATTCCAATATTGTCTTCCCATCTTCTATGGATTTAGAAGACATTTTCAAGTAACGATCTTAAATCAAGACGACCGGTGAATTCCAGTTCGTTCCTCTCACCTGCTTCGGTCATTACTTTCTCCCACATCCATTGTTGATTTTTCAGATTCGCTTTCTTCTAATTCCACTTCATAGTGTTCTTCATTAGAAATCTCAATATGGTTTACAATTTCAGAACAATGTCGAATAGCTGAATCCAAAAATCTTGGAGTTACAGTAGTTTGTAGTTGTTGGTTAATGTGTATTTTATCGAATATTAATCTGGTAATTGTAGAATAAATAATGTTTTAAAATTTTTGTAATAAAGAATAATTTGCATTTTGTTTGTTTCGTTTTGACTCGGTCGATCCATCGAAGATCGACCTCATCACAATGCCTTAGCTTCTTAATGCTCATGAACTTGGTAAACATGTCGATCAACAACATTTTCTTCGCTAACCACCTTCTCTAAGATCATTTCTTCACTTTCATTCAACTCTCTTAATTATAAAATGAAACATATTTCTGACGTGCTTCAATCTGCTATATATGAAACTTTGGATTTTTAGCCAAATAAATGGTACTTTGACTGTTACTGAAAAGAACAGAATTCTTTAGTTTCAAACTTAATTCTGTTAACAAGCCCTCCAGCCACATCTTTTCTTTCACAGCTTCTAAGACTGCAACATAAATTGGTACCATTATCAACTGTTAAATCTTTTCTGACTCCAAGCTCGTCAGATTTCTCCTCATCGATCTTGCGTGTACGTAGCATGAGGATATGAAGATTCAAAAATAATAAAGCCAATTTAGTCGGGGCGGATCCATAATATCCGACAACCCAACTAAATCAGATGAAACCTATAAATACAATAAACTTGAGGAATAAAAAATCAACTTGTTCAGTTTTAGCCATTTTCATTTTGTTTCAGTCTTAAAGTGAACTCTCTTCTTCGATTCTCTAATTTCTTTTGATTGTCGACCTCTCTTCCGATGATCATCTTCTTTGCTCCGATCTCTTTTCTTTCTGTTGGTACTTAATGAGGGTGGAAACCTCATCAATGTCCTAACCGATCGATCCTGGTATATGGTCGATTCCAACTGAGTTGATCGGTTGACTTTGATGCAAGAGCCTTACTAGATGGAGGCTCTTAATCTTTAGTTACATGCTCCACTTCTAGCTTTGGAAGTAGTCGATCGATATGAAAAACCTACCAAGTGATGAGTTCGATCATAAGATGACACATCTATTAATTATTACAAAAACAAAAATAGTAGGAGATTCAAGATAAGAATCCTTATATGATAGATTCAATCCATTCATTAATGATAAGTAAGAAAATATTAACGGGTAGTTAGCATGAGGAAATCCATCAATTAATATATCTAAACTATTTACAAATAGAGTAGAAATGTTGCCTATTTTTGTAAATTTTCAATAATTTCATATATAAGCACATCATTATACCTAATTCCAAACTATCTTTGCAATCAGCGGCGCTGATTTAGTTTTTTCGGAAAACGAATTACATTCAAGGAGGTTCGGTCGAATCGACTATCGAGCGGTAATCGGTGACGAACTTTATTTCATTCATTTCTCCCTGAATTAGTTTTAAGTATCAAGCAAGATAATTTATACAATGATTCTTGTTTATTTGTTTGATGTTTTTCTTTTGATATATCAACTATTTCTTTGATCTACTTTTCAAATTTACCTTCTGATATATTTCATATAATTTTCTATCATATATAGATTTTACCATTCTTGATTATCTTTTTTTTGAAACATTGAAAGTGGCTAAGAAAGGTTTCTAAATTTTATTCAAAAAAATGTTAACTAATTAAATGATTTTCTTTAACATTTAAAAATCCTGACTTAGTGTATCCACCTAATCCTAACGGTTCAAAAACCATCTGACGGTCACTATATGTATTGATAAAATTAATCGGAAGATTGACTCACTGGTCTCAATAACTATTGTGATTTTTGAGGTTCAGAAATCGAACCTCACTGTATATATTACCACTTAAATTTGCTCGATGATATATTACGTGACTTTAAGGTTGACATTTTTACATACGTAGAAAGTTAACATTGTTATAAAAAAAAAAAGTAATGATAAAATTGAATGACAAGGGGTATATGGCCCATAGTCAAGGTTTGATCAAGTTAGATAAAAAAATAAAATTAATTAGTGGTTGGGCTATGAAGCTATGAGGTTTGACCGAGTTTAAAGATAACATATAGCTAACTTAACCAACCGGGTCAAACAGGGAAATAATAGTTGAAACTACATGATCCACTGAGGTGGAGTAAACGGGTTATTTTTGTCGTCTTGTAAATTTCCATTTTTTTTTGATAACATGGTAAATTTTTACAAGTGTAAAAATAACTACCTCTGGATAATATATTAGATTCAAATCGTTTACATCGTTAAAATTGAAAGAAAATACTACACCACTACCTATTTTATAATGTAAGGTGGTAAATTAGTAATAGTCGGGTATGGGTAAAAAAGAGACCCATTTATTATGTTAATTAATTAGGGTCTAAAACTGCGAAGGGTCTAAAACTACTTACTATTAACAACTCCATTCCCAAAATATAAATACACAACAATCATGTTCCCAAAGCCGTCTCTTGCTCTTTTCCCTTTCTCCGTATACACGAGAGCTTAGCGGCGGCGTTTGGCGCTCGACGGAACGTGTCTCCAAATCGGCTAAGTTCTCACTACCGGGATCATCGCAGGCATTGTGTTTATCCTTCTTTTCGTCCTCTACAGCATTGTATGTTTTTCTCATATTTTCTTGCTTGCCCTAATCTCGATCCGGTTTGCTTGTTTTCCGTCTCTTATTGTCTGATCTGTATGATATGAGATACTGGATGCGATGTTTTTTTATCCTGTTGTTTCTTCTTATATGTAGCTCTTCTGATCTGTTTCGGTTTGACGTTGATTATCCCCCCTCCTTCTTTTTGCTTGATTTTATCAAGTCCGTTGAGGCTTTTTTGGGGCTTGGGGGGTGTATTTTTTTAAATGATCTTTGTATTTTCGTTTCTTGTAATGAACGTATTCTTTAGGGAGATATTTCGGAGGTTCCTAGGTTTTTACTTTTGGATTTACCGTTTTTTTTTTGGGTTTTAAATGAAAGGAAATTCCCTTCCCTTATTAACTCTCCATGTTTGTTATATTTCGAAAAAGTAGGATTTTTTCCTTCTTGTTATTAACTTTTTGTTGGTTAATTTTACCTTTCCTTTCATCTTTTCTCTAGTTTGATTTATTAGCTATCATTTGGTTTGTGATTTTCATTTGTGCAATTCAAAGTAATCCCGTCAAACATAGTATGCCGTACATCATATGAAATTGTTAATTATTGTATAATGTGTTTTATCCCTCTAGATTGGGTCATCTGTTGCATTTTTATCATCTGTAGCATGTGATCTTGTTAGATTGCACTTTACATACGTCTCTGTACTTTATAAGGATGAGGTTAAGTATAAGTTGGTACATAATGTATTTTCTTATTTGAGGCAACCAAACCCACCAAAAACATGGATTGTACATTTCAACAGCAAAAAAATCATGTGGCAAGTAAAATCTGATATAGTTGAAAATTGAAACCCCTTCTTTGTGAATGCTTTTATAAATTGTTACATCTATTTTACTCTCTTCTTATTCTTGATTTTTTCTGATAGGCATAGCTTAGTTAACCTTTACTCTAAATATCTGCTTGCTATACTATTCATTGTTTCTCACTAATCAGAATAAAATATGTATTTCTTTCCTTTTGTGTTATTATGCTCTTCTCATATATGATGCCATGTTAATTCAGTTTGATTTGAAATTGTGCAGCTCTTTCAATGGCGTCTACAACTTCACCCCCAAGTGCACAAGTTGTATGTCTATATTTTCATTTCGTTTTCAAAGATTGTTTTTAGCTACATGTTCCTGACATTCGATCTCTGAACATAAATTGTAGGTTGGGAATATGTTTGTTGAGCAATACTATTCAATTCTTCATCATAAACCTGAAGAAGTATTTAAATTCTACAAAGATTCAAGTATAATGAGTCGTCCTGGTGCTGATGATGCGATGATATCTGTCACAACTATGCAGGTATGTTTTTATCATTTATGCTATTGATTATTTTATACAGCAAGTATGATCATATTTTTAAATGATTTTTTTGATACTGAAATATGTTAAAAATTAACGATTCCATATTTAACATAACTATATAAGGTTCTGTTATGCTATGAAAATATATTTTTTTTAAATAAAAAGGCAAAGTTTTGCTATTGAATGTAAAATATTAAGTTTACCTTACCTCAAGTTTAAGTAATTCCAATTGCATATTGACTATGAAAGGAGAGAAAGTAAATTCAAGTAATGTAAACTTCATAACATGAATGAGAAGTATATTGGTTGTGACTTATGATGTTTTGTTTGTCTGCTTGATTTATTTATTGCAATGAAATTGTCTATTTTTTTCTTGGTCATTTCAATTTGATGAATGATTGTGATTGTTATGTTTTTGTCATCTAGATATATTTTCCTTTCATGATCATTTTATTTTTGATGCTGATTATATTTTCCTTTACTGGTTCAGTCTATCGATGAAACCGTCAAATCTTTGGACTTTGGTAGTTTTAAAGTTGTGATTGCAACTGTTGATGCACAATACTCTCACAAAGATGGTGTTATTGTTTTGGTAACTGGAAGTCTGTCTGGGAAGGAAGCCACAACTCAGAAGTTCACACAGACATTTTTCCTTGCTCCACAAGAAAATAGCGGGTTTTTTGTGCGTAATGATATATTTAGGTATGTTTCTGATGGTGATGTCCAGGAGGTCATCAATGTACCAACAGATCCTGTCACAGAAACAAGTATAGATGTTCCTGTTGAAGATATTTCTGGTTAGAATTTTATTTTCTTTACTTTCAGAAACAGAGTTTCAGAAGATTCTTCTTAATCTATTCTTTATTTTCCTATTTTCGCATTTAGAACCTCATTTTCCTTTAATTTTATGTTATATTCAGATGCTTCTGCAGTCGATACCAAACCTGAATCAGATCTTTCAAGTTTGTTGCCCGAGGAGAATCCCAAAGCTAATGATGAGGCACCACTTGAAAATGATGGTTTAGTGGTTGATGATGTAAACACATCTGTTAATGCTGCTGCCCCTGATGTTGAAGTGATAACTTCTGAATCTATTCAAGAGGATGCTCCTAAGAAATCTTATGCATCTATTGTGAGTTTTAACCTTTCTTGCTATTTAAAGATACATATATTTTCTGTGTCAAATATCTCTTAGATTTGGCTATTACCTATCAAGTATTGTAACTTGTCTTCTATGTTTTAATAAACATAATCATAATTATATCGTGTTTGGTTTTAGGCATGAGGTTATATTTAATTAGTTAGTCTGGTTTATTATAGTTAATTGTTAATGAAAACCCTTCGTTTATTAGGTTGTTCTTATAGATAGCTCTTTTAAATCTGACAGCTCAAAGTTGCTAAGGGAAACATAGTATCCTCGCCAGTGCCAGCACCTGCTGTGAAACCTAGGACAGTAAGGGTTGTTGAAAAACCATCACCTGCTGCAGCATCTCCAGTCCCCCCAGCAGAAATTCCAGTTGCCAATGGCAACAATGCTCCAGAGCATGTTACTTCTGAAGATGGTAACTAAATTTTATATAAAACTAATCTTTTTTCTATCACACTGAAACTGATTATGTTATTTCATTTTGCAGTGGAGGGTTACTCGATTTACATCCGTAATTTGCCCCATAATGCAACTCCTTCTCAGCTTGAGGCAGAATTCAAGAAATTTGGATCTATAAAACCTGGAGGTGTTCAAGTCAGAAACCATAAGGTTGTTTCTAAGCATTCTATGCATATTTTTTCCCCCAGTATTGAAAGCATTAACCTGTTGCCTTCTTTTTGCAGCAATATGGCTATTGCTTTGGTTTTGTTGAATTTGAATTAATCACCTCCATGCATGCTGCTCTTGAGGTAATTTTCTTTTATGCTTTGATTCTGTAATGTACTTTTGATGTCATCATTACATGTCAGGTCACTGCGTTATTATAACTAAGAACTATTTTGGTTTTAAAATTAGTTTAATGTACAATCCCTAGCCACAATTCTTATGTTTCTCTATTTTTCTATGTTCTGTTAGTATATATTTATCTCTCTTGTACTGTAATAAGCTGATCTAATTCTTGATGCGTCTCTAGAAACATCCACTAATTTAGATTCTTTTCTTTTCAATTTAGTCTTCTCCCATTAACATTGCTGGTCGTCAAGCTGTTGTTGAGGAAAAACGCACCACCACTCGAGGCAAGTTAATTTCATACCTTTAATTCATTATCAATTAATTCTCAGTTTTTCATGTACCCTGACAAAGCCTCCTCATCATTTAACAGTTGGCACTGGTAGCAATGGAAGCACAGTTCCAAGTGGAAGGGGACGTTTCCCTATGGTGAGAGGGGGGTTTCGAGGTGATGGTGGATTCCGTGGTGGTCGTGGAGGCTATGGTGGACAAGGTGGCGGAAACTATGGTAGAAATGAATTCCGCAACAGAGGCGATTTTCCCAACAGAGGTGGTGCTCGTGGTGGTGGACGATCTAACGATGGGGGCTATCAGCGTTCTGGCCGTCCTAATATGATGGCTGCTGGTGTGTCTGCATAGGAAAAGAGAGAAAAAGGATGCTATCAGTGTAGGTTAACAAAGGATATTTTTGGAAGAACCTAGATGAGATACTAGGATTGATGTTATTATTATTATTTAGCTAATTTATGATCTATTGGCATAATTTTTAATTATTTTTTTAGACTATTTTGAAAAGATGTTGAGCAGGTTGAGGTTGGTTGGGATATATTCTTCATATACCGCTGCTTTGTTTCGAATTGTTTTTTAAGATTTTGCTTTAATTTCTATTCTTTTGTTTGTTATTGAGTACATTTTTTGATTTCTCCCCCCCCCTCCCTCTTTAACTATATAAATGAAATTTGAATCTGGGATTACATGAGCAAAAATCAATCTCGTCAATGCCAAAAATCTCCCTACTTTATTTATGTAAGTGCATCTATTTAGGGAGAGATATAAATAAACATTGTCGATATACATCTAGTAGTGCTTCAGTTTAAACTTTGTCATCCCTAAAAGAAAATATGAATCATCTATCAAGATTCAAGGGGGAAGCTATCTCACAAAGATAGAAAAACAAAATCTGATACAGCCGGCGATTTCAACAGACCTCTGCCCAAGCGACGAGTTCCGCTCGCGCACGACGTGTACCAGGTGGAATATCCGGGCAGCAGATTCGCTAACAATTAGTGAAGGTTAATTACACCCCAGACCCTGTGGTATTAGGAAAGAGGGTGGCAGCGGTTATTGGAAGAAACTGCTTCGATAACCGGAGATATTATCTGTAATAGTAATGGGTTACATGATGGCAGTTTAACCCCTTCATGGGTTGATTGTAAAGAGTCGATCCACGATTTACATAAGGGCGACCCTATAAAATCCATGAAAAACGATGAACTAAGTACAAGTTAAAAATTATTATAATCTTTGTTTCCCTCGTGCTATCGTTCCCGTCAACTTCGCTTCGGCCAACGTCGACCGACACTGGTTTGTCAAAATCATAAACATATTTTTTAAAAATTATGATTATTGAAAATGAATTAAAACAAATATGTTATCGACAAAGAAGGAGAATGTAAAATCTTAATTGTCGATTAATATCATGTTTAATTAATCATACTTAATTTACCCTAAATAACACACTTAATTCATAAGGTGAAGTTAATTTAAAATAAGGTTTAAATTAAACCTTAGAATTAATTATATATTTGTGAAATAAATCTGAAAGTCAAAATCCTATATCCAGACAACTAAGTCAATAATTAGATATGGATGGATTATAATTAACTACCTTGATTATTATTACTTTTATTAATTAAAATCAATTCCCTATTTCACCATCAAAGAAAGCCTCCAATGTTTTACTTAGACAGTTATTTTAACGCAAAGATTTCTGATTTTGGTTTATCCAAACTTGATGATGAAGAAAACAGTGATGTATAGATAGAACTATGTAAGTAGTTAATTTTTTATTCTTGAAAGAATCATATTATCAATTGTTAATTCTTGTTTTAGCATGTTTTGTGTTCTATACTAATTTTGCTTTCATAATAAGAATAAAAGTGGAAGTAAATTTATAGGTAGGTAAGACATAATCATTGATTATGAGGATTATGTATGAACTCTACTACCTAGACGTCTCCAATATCAAAGCAAATCATGAATGATTTTGATTTTAATTTTAATTTTTCGAACAAATCCAACTTATGGTATTCGAATCTTAACAATTTGGTTAACCAAATGATTATAACTCAAATAATTTGATTAATCAAATGAACCGAACTGAAAATCCGAATCCATATTTAAGATATAGTTAAAAAAAAAAATTTGTCTGTTTTTCTGTAGTGAAAAGGATATACCAAATCTACTGAACTATTAATAAGCACTTTAAAAATGGATTTGATAAACACTTACATCCACACTTAAAAATAGATACCTTTTCTACATATGTAAAACTGTCAATCTTCGAATGATATACCAAAATCACATAATATATTATGTACAATCACATAAACATCAGAAACCTTAATAGTTTCTAACCTTACTTTGTAAATCCACATACCACAACACCTTTCATTTTCCGTGGATTTTAATATTTTAATTTCATATCAAATAAACTTTAATATCAAAATTCAAAGGTCAGTATATATAAATTTCACTTGCGCGGCTTATCTCTCTACTCCGCTAAACGCTTTTCTTCTTCTTCAGGAGAGTGGTACTGTACTACTGTGGAAGAGCCGAAGAAGGCGGAGGGAGGGATGGCATTTGCTATGGCTGCATGCACGTCATTGTGCGTTAGGGCTGCGGAGTCGTTCCCTGCATTCCTCCCGAGAGAAGTCGAGCAAATCAGAGACCCGTACGCCAGAGATATGGCCAGAAGAATCGAGAGACTTCCTGTTCAGGTAAATCTTTAACCAATAACCAAATGAAAAATTACAAATATCATTGTATTCCTAATCTCTAATTTTCGTTGTTTCAACCTTAAAGATATGATTTTTTTGGGGGATTTTAATATGCAACATTTGATGGATAAGATGAAGTAGAGATAGCTAGAACCTATTGAATATGCAACTGTAATTTTATGTTTGTGGTTATGATGGTTTTTGTTCTGGTCAATTTCTTGAAGCTTAAAGTACTAATATTGTGTGATGCATGAGATTGGAGTTCACATCTTCCCGAAGACCAAATTTTCATGCTCACATGCTATCTTAGTGGAGGGAAGGGGTATGTCTTAGCTTCTACTAAATATAAGAAGAAGATTTTCCAAGAATAGATATTGGTTAGATTTTTTAAATCTCTCATTTTAATTAGTTTGAAGAAAATAACTCTGGATTGGAAATTTTGATATCTGTTTTTCCAGACAAATCTTTTGAAGAAAGCCATCATGACTAGTTGTGTCAGATCTGTCAACCATCAAAATGGAAATCAACCACCAATTGTTCTTCTCCATGGTTTTGACAGGTTATAAGTAATTAAGTATGGATTGTTTAATTATTTATCTAATTCATATTGACTGTGACCTGTGGTTAATTATCCATCTTTGA
Organism: Zostera marina; assembly: GCA_001185155.1. Taxonomy (NCBI): domain Eukaryota; kingdom Viridiplantae; phylum Streptophyta; class Magnoliopsida; order Alismatales; family Zosteraceae; genus Zostera; species Zostera marina. The sequence goes on from LFYR01000729.1 coordinate 934,705, forward strand.
TTTTTTTGGGGAAAATCTCATAAACTTGTAGTTTCTAATTTCTACTTTCTGGTTTTTACATATGCTAATTCACGATAATCGATTTGAAAACCCTAGCTCTATGAAATTTTAGGTTTTATTTTCTCTCAAGTTTGCTTTAACTAATGAAGTACAAATCATCTACCTAAGTTATTCATTCTATTCATAAAAAACCGACCTAAACTAAATATTTTCACATGAACACAAAAATAACGTCAAATTTCAGATATTTATGAATCTAACAGAACTACCGAAGAATAAACTTCTCTGTTTTTATAGAATTTAACATAAAAAACACGGCACTATCTAACAACTAACATTAGAAGCCCTTCTTATTTTCTCTGTATATATTTGGATCCCTTAATTATTCCACTGTTCATATTCAGTTCTTGTTTAGAATGGAGGTACACATTTCCCTTACTTGAAGATGCTGGGTTGGAAGCATGGGCTTTTGATATTCTTGGATGGGGATTCTCTGATTTAGGTCTGATATTTTTTGAATTCTATTAATCCTATTTTTGATTGGAGAAGAAGATTTTTCTTGTTCAGGAATTTAGCTTTTCCTAAAAAAACTGCAAATGATTCATATGATTCAACCAACCTTTATTGTTTCCTTTGCTTTTCAAGAAACACTTCCATCGTGCGATGTAGCTTCAAAACGAGAGCACTTATATCAGGTACCACTTTCAAGAAATGATATTTTGAAATTTTTCTTATTTATTCTTTAGATGTATTTTAAAACACTTATCTAAATTTTCGTATATATATAAATTCTTAAGAGTCGCGAAATCTAATATGTGATTTTTTTTATATCTTAGTTTTGGAATACGTACTTGAAGAAACCTATGATCTTAGTAGGTCCAAGTCTTGGTGCTGCTGTTTCCATTGACTTTGCAAGTTACCATCCTGAAGCTGTATGCCATATCTATGTACTAATGTAAATCGTAATTATATCAAACTAGATTATTCTTTCAAGTAAACTTTTCTACATCCTTGCAGGTTTCAAAGTTGATTTTGATCGACGCCAGTGTTTTTGCAGAGGGAACAGGAAACCTTGCCAAATTGCCAAGAATGGTAGCTTATGCTGGGGTAAGAAGATGAATATGTGCATGATATAGACATAAGATGTGTCTTGTAGACAATACCAGTGAAAGGCTTCATCGCCTTATCAAACTATGATATTTTTTGTCATATTAAACTCGTTTGTTACATCAGATGTTAATGCTTCTCGTACATTTAATTTTCAGCTAAAATAGCATCTTGATTTGATTGTATGCACAACTTCTGATAGGCTTCTGTACTGAAGAGTGTAGCAATCCGTTTTTATGCCAATACATTAACATTTAAAAACATCTCAGCTTCCACCAATATTGACAGGATGAATGTAAGAAATGCTTATTTATTTAATTTTCAGCATTTTATTCTTTATTCTCCATTCTATCAAAGTAGGGTTTTTTTATCGTTTCTTGAAAATCAATTTAGGTTGGCCGCCTCCACTGTCGACTACCATGGTGGAAAGATGCAACTGTTGATTTCATGCTTAGTGGTGGCTACAATGTTAGTGCTCAGATAGAAAAGGTGAACCAAGTTTTTCACTTTCAACATCTCACTTCTAGTTTTTGAATGAAACTATACTTGGTTCGTTATTGGGACTTGGCTACTTTTTCGACACTTAATAATCTCTTGTCGGTTATTTTTACGCGGAAAATAATAATAAATTTGGTGAAAAAACCCCCCACTTAATTGTGATTTTTTATTACTTGTATACTCCAGATAAAACAGAAAGTATTGATTATCTGGGGAATGGAGGACAAGATTATCGAACCTTCCTTGGCATTGGTCAGTGATTCCATCAATTTTAGCAATATGTTATTTGAATTTAGTTTTTTCATGCAAGATACATATAATTTCATTAAAATCATGTGAACAATTACCTTTTTTATACAGAAATTAAATGCAGAGCTGCCAGATTCTGTTTTGCTACAAATTCCTGATTGTGGCCACATTCCTCACATTGAAAAACCTGAATCTTTGACCAAATTTATTTTGGACTTCATCTGATCAGCTTTCTTTTTGGGTTTTGTTATTTGTTTGATAAATGTATGAATGGATATATGTAGTATTTCCTATGCATACATAGCCTCATTCCTCAATTGTAAAAAAATATTTTATACATAATCTTAAAACTATGAGAATTTCTTCCTACATGATTAAATTTCATATTTCTAAATATACTACTTTATTAATACACCCTCTCAATTGTCAAGCTATACTTAAAGAGTTAGCTGTCAATAGACATTAATATTTTCATTGAGAATGGAAGTCTTTAATAAATAGATCTATTAACTTATTTCTAACTACTAACTGAATTCGTAACCTCTGCTCCAATACTCCCCCTCAAACTGGTGGTTGGGCATTGTCCGACGAATTTGCTCTTCAGTTGTAGAAACAATTTAGGCAGAAGTGGTTTGGTTATCACTCCCGTTTGAGATTTTTCCCTAACAAATTGAAAATCCATTGGCACGTGTTTCATTTTATTGTGGCATACTGGGTTATTTGCTATGAATGTCGCTCCTTGATTGTTACTTAATACCTTTGTTGGTAACGGTTTCTTCCACTGTTGTGGCCACCGCATTGTATTCCGCCTCCATGCTGGAACTAGCCAATGCCGTCTGTTTCTTTGACGACCATGCCACCAATGTGCTTCCTATATAGATTAGAAATTATGCATGACTCTTTCTATCCACTTCATCACCACCACAATCCGCAACATGTGATGCCAAAATCGCGTATTTTGAAATGACATATAGCTGCTGCAGAGTTAAATTTTTTTACAAGTATCAACAATAGAATCAATCAATATCAATTCAGAGTTTGGAATTCTTGGAGGCAGTAACATCGTGTATACAACACTAAATAAAACATAAGAGTTGAATAATAATCAGTTCATGTATATTAATCAGCCAACATCAATTTACTCATTTCGAATTTAACTGATGTGGCCTAAAGAGAGAAGATTTCCAATTGATTAGATTACTTCATTACTTCCAATCAAGCATATCTAGGAGCCATAAAACCTCAATCTTGGACTGGGCAATATCACTAAAATCCATTTCAATTCCAAACACATCAATGGCCCCTCCTGAGGAGTCATTCTCCATAAACAGTAATGAAACCCATGCTCGCATGCCTGGAAGAAATGGATATAGTGGTGAGAATCTCATGTAATCAAATGCCATCGCTCGATAGACACTTCCATCGATATATTCAAATAGAGACTTGTCTATAATGCATGCCATTTTCTTTGTATCCTTCCGTCCAATAAGAACAGATACCGTGACTGACATGGACAAGGAGAAACTGAACTTGGGGTGAATTGGCATCATCATCTTGTAATTTGAACCACAATTTCCATTGGGTTTTGGCACCAGATGATTCCTCAGAACTTCGTAAGTGCCAGAAGGAGGATTAGGTATTCCATCCTCAAGAATTGGTCCTGGTACTGCTTCTGAGAAGACCAGATTTTGGTCAGACCAAACGTCGATGTAGAACTCTATGTCTTCCAAGGAAAGACGAGCCGGGAGGAGAGACCTCTGTGGTTGCTTCTTGGAAAAATTCACAAAGAGCTGGTAATAGGTAAGCGTGGGAGAGAATCTACGTTTCAAAAACGAAGGCCATTTTCGAATGCAGATGCATTTCCACAAGTAATCATCAGCTGCAATGTCTTTCCATTGGTGGGATACCAACATGCAATTTTGAAGATCAGAACCATCCAAAAGTGGAAAAATCAATTTCAGCACTTCACTCCTGTATGGCCAATCGTTATTCATTCAGAACATATGAGATTAAACGATCAATTCGTATACTTGTGTGGAACTCTAACTAAACCTGCAAAGTGCAAAGTACAAGAAATATTATATATCAGAGACAAGTACAAGTATTGAGACTGGATGCTAGCATAAAACATAAACACTGGAAACATTTATTATTTTGTTAATTGGAAGGTGATAAATTAATAATAACGATCTATGTTTTAAACAACAAAAACTTATTTGCCAGAATAAAAATTGTGATATTACAATAATATTTGGTTGGGAGATTTTAGAATATTTTATGAATCAAGAAACACACGTACATGTCAATAATTACAAACTGCTGCAGATTTAGTTTATTTACGATAATAAGAAAACCCCTTAGAAATTGAAGAAACAATCTATGAAATTACCAAGTCATTGAAATATAGAACTACAGAGAAGATACATATCTATAATTAAGTGGTGGTTTATTACTAAGAAGGTATATCTCTACTCATATATTGTTTCAAAATTAAAAATTAGGACTTTAATCTATTTTTTTTTAAATGGCTGACTCATAGAATTTTAACTATCGTTTTGTTAAATTTAGTGTGCTTTATTTCTGAAGAATGATGCGAAGAAGACTTGATGTTCAAAATCGAATTATAAAACTCTTTTTTAACACAATCTGATGACAACTAGACAGTTCAAAATTGGTAAGCATACAACGAAACTCAACCCTAGATCTCATCAAAAAAAAATGGAATTCAAAACAATTATAATCAGATTTGAGGAAATAAGTAAACAGATCTCTTGGTAGATCCATTTTACAGTTGATTTTAGGATCAACAGTTGCATTTTTAATGGCACTACCAACGATATACATCTCAAATTGCAGAAAATATCACTCAGCAAAAACTTCATACGAACATCCGATCATCTCGCTTTCCCCCAATTTTGGTAACAATTGTACTAACCTGACGCCAGAAAGACACACGAAAACAGTAGAGTTCTGTAAATATCCGATTCCTACGACGACGAAGACGACGACTCTATCGGTTCCGATTCCTACCTCAGTTTTCCCCTGACGCCTTGATCTTCCGACAGGTGGTAGTTACTAGTACGGTGGAGGAAGCAAGAAGATTACTAAAAGAAAAAGAAGAAAATCAGAAATATGTGATATTTGCAAATAAAGTCCTCGTATATAAAATAAATTACAACGACTTGCAAATTTGATTACCTTTTTTCAATTTTTCGAAATTCCAAGGGGTAAGTAATAAAATCAATAAAATATAGTCAACGGCAATGTCGGAGTCTCTGTATTTTTCCTCCTCCCGTTAAATTTGGTTACCCGCCCAATTTGCACTGCCGTTATTAGTGCCAACTACCAACCACACACATATTTCTTCTAACACCATTTATTCCCCACATCCCCAACATCTCCATCTTCATTCCTCCCAAGCTCCAACCGCCGGCGATCTCACAGATTAATTCGCAGCCAGCCATCATGTCGATGGAAGAAGGAAGCAGGGAAAGCAATATCTACATGGCCAAGCTCTCCGAGCAAGCCGAGCGATACGATGGTCAATATTCATTCCATTTCATTTTCTTCTATCTTTTTTTTTTGGATTTTATTGTTGTTGTTCTTCCCTCTTTTTTATCTTGCTTATGGTTAGAATTAGGGTTTTGTAAATTCATATGCAACGATTCTTGTGAGATATCCTTCATGAGGTATTCTGTGAGATATAATTGATCTCACCTTCCAATGTTGATCCAACGGACATTGAATTATTTTATAATTCTAAGATGTAAAAGGTTTGATTTTGCAGATATGGTGGAATACACGAAGAAAATCGCTTTACTTCACCAGGAACTCACTGTTGAGGAGAGAAATCTTCTTTCAGTGGCTTATAAAAATGTCATCGGTGCTCTTCGAGCTTCGTGGCGTATCATGTCGTCGATTGAACAAAAAGAAGAGTCGAAAGAAAGTGAGAAGAATGTTAAAATTGTCAAAGATCATCGTCTGGTTGTCGAAGATGAACTAACCAAGATCTGCCATGATATCTTGGCCATTATTGATGAGCATTTGATCCCTTCATCCAACAATGGAGAATCAACTGTATTCTACTACAAAATGTAATGGTCCATCATCATATGTTTTATGTTTTTCTTCTAGCTACTACTTCTACTTCTTCTGCTAAGTCATTTTGATCTTCAGGAAAGGAGACTACTATCGTTACCTTGCTGAGTTCAAGATCGATCAAGAAAAGAAAGATGCTTCTGAACAATCTTTGAAGGCGTATCAGGCAAGCGATCGAATTTTGTTTCTATGATTTTATTCACTTTTACAATAGGAATTACTTATATTGTTACTTCAAATAGATGGCGACCGAAGTTGCGGTTAAAGAACTTGCTTCCACCCATCCTATTCGCTTGGGTCTTGCACTCAACTTCTCAGTGTTCTACTATGAAATCATGAATTCTAGCGAAAGGTTTCATTTAAACCAACTTTGATTGCACGTATCGTCATTTATGATTAATAATCTTAATTAATACTTGTGAATTTTTCTTTTCATGGTATCAGAGCATGTCAGTTAGCAAAAGAGGCATTTGATGAGGCCATTGTCGAGTTAGATGCTTTGAGTGAAGAGTCTTACAAAGACAGCACTTTAATCATGCAGTTGCTTAGGGACAATCTTACATTATGGACTTCTGATCTTCCTGAGGATACAGGTATATACGTCTAAAATCACCACCCAGAATCTAAATGTTTTTAAATAACGACGAGTCATTATGTTTCGACAGCTCCAGATGACGACGAGTTGAAATCCAATGATGGGAAGGCTGACGAAGAACAACCTGCTGTAAATAAATAAATTTTAACTATCTCCTACATTTTTTTTTACTTTCTTAATTATAATTACTGGTAATTAATGAATTTTTTGCAGAAGGAACAATGAATTGATCTATCGATCATACATTTTAGATTGTCGTATTTGATCTCAAGATTGGGTGGATAAATGTGGTTTCTATTGTACACTCCTGAATTCAAGTCATTGATATTTGTTTGATTTGATAGGATAATTTTGTAGTAAACTGACACAACATGTTTTATCTATTTATCTATCTATATATATGGTATGCATATCTGACTGTGTTGTTTATATGTTATACAATGAAATAAAAATGAATTTTGTGTGTACAATTAATTGGGTTTCTGTCTTAGTTTCTTTATACTTTTTTATCTTTTGAAACAGACTTCTGTCACCATATTTGTTATCTAATCATGTGTATGTTCTACATAGATTAACATTCATAGACAATGATAAGACGGATGAAAATTTATGTATATATATTATTATTTTTTTTTTTTTTTTTTTTATAACGAAAGGTATCTCCTTGTAACGAAATATTCATAGACAATGATATTTTTTTTATATATATATTTTTTATAACGAAATATATTATATTATATATATAATATAAATTTATATTTATGTATATATGTATACATGTATATAAATATTACAAACAATGTCTTACTATAAAGATGATTTAATATAAACTACAGATATTATAGTACATAAATGATCGACGATAAATCGATAATATAAATATAAGTTTTACTGTGAGCGAAAGATGTGCGAGTGAGAGTGAAGATTGATGATCCGAAGAGTTTGAATATGAGCGAGCAGTAACACAGACAGATGAACAAGTGTGAGGATCGGTGAACCAAGTGAATCAGAGAACTGTGGATTCCCAGTGGGAGAATGATCTTTAACCAAAGTGCAATGTCTGAACCAGTAGCTAGTCTGTACGTTGGCTTGGTGGTTGTATTTATAGACTACCGGTCAACAGTCCGGAATATGGACAGACAAAAAGGTTTGAATAAGACAATAAGAATGGGTAGCCACTGGGAATAATTCTGGGGTTTAATAATATTTATGATATTTAATAAACCCTTAATAGTTAATAAGATATATTGAAGATTTATTTTACTATCTTTAAAACCAATTGCACAATAGTAAAACTGAGAAGAATTAAAAATCCTGTGATAGAAAATAGGACCAGTAGGTTTGTGAAGTAGTCCTTTCTTAATTTGGCCCTCCGTTGTCTGTGGGGTTTATAGTAGAACTTGTTGATAGCTTTGAATTGCTGACAAAGAAAATCTATTTGCTTCTCAGGTAACACTAACCATGACCTGCGTTTGCTGAAAAATTCAGCTATTTCCTTATTTCCATGGGTGGTGGTGGTTATTTCCAACATCCCATGGCGTGCGAGCACATCTACATCCTTATTTGTTTTCACCAAATGACTCATGTACACTGCGTAGGTTGAAATATTGGCTATTCTTCTTGTAAATCTGAGCTGATTTTTAAAGCATCTTTCATAAACTTTCCGGAGCAAATGGTTTTTATATTTTTTTCCCCAAACAATCTCCTTGTTCATTATTTTGAAGCCATATATTTGTTCGTAGAACAACATGTTCTCAAACTCAGTGAAGAAGTTGTCATGTATCTCCTTGTTTGCCTCTTCTATCCGTCCTTTGAAATAGAATAAATTGAATCGACAAAATAGACGGGATCTGAACTTCATCACAGCATAGTTAACTTCTGTCACAGTTGGGATGGTTGGCATAAATCTCTTGAACTTCATATAAGATTCTGTATATTCTGTGGGTTGCTGATTGCTAAATCCAAAATTGAACTCAACGACTGTGATAAAAACGTATAGAAACTTAACGATAAATCGAAAAGGAATGATCCAAAAAACCCTTTTGATAAACATGGATAAAGAGAAATTAAAATAAAATAAAAACCTATCGCAATCCATAATTCATGATCCGAAAGAGGAGTTCTTTTGAAGTGATTCAACTGAACTACGTAAAACAGATGGAGAAGATGATCCAAGTCTTCATATTCTTTTAATTCCTCCCAATTATCGTTAATATTGACCTTTCTATTACGTATGTAATAAAGTGCCAAATTAAAGATACCGGATTTTGCTTCTGGTTCCAATTTTTCATCATCATATTCAGTGAGTTCATATATTTTTTCAAGAACTGAAAATGGTACCTGATTCTCGATAAGAAACAAATCATGTCTGAGTAGATCAGCATCTATTCTGGGAAGCATAAATATCGGACTTTCAGCAAACTTCAACAACAACTCCACGACGAAACAACCGTCCAACACCAGCAACTTCAACAACTCGATATCTGAGATTCCACAAGCATCAAATTCACAGTACTTGGCCTTTTCAGTAACCAACTGTTTTCCGATCGCTTTCGTGTACTTTTCAACTTTGTTGTCGTCGGTGTTCCGTCGAAGCAAGTCATTAAGGTATCGGAGCTTGAGACTTTGCATGGGATAGAGAGCTTCGTTTTTGGAGTGGTAGGGGCCGATGGAAATGACTTTGGGCTCGAAATAATTACTACGATCATAATTATCAGCTCCGATGATCTCTTCCGGAACTCTACACATTGTCACCGTCTCTGTTGGTCGTAATTTTTTGATGTAGTCGTCGGTATCCTGATTTTTTATCAAATCAAATAAAATCGAAGAGAGCACGGCATTCTCAACTTCTATTTCTATTTTGGCCATATCCTTTAACAAAAAAGGAAGAAATAAAGATAAATATACGTTGATTTCTAGCTGTATTTCAATGTCATTTAAGCCTCCATTATATAGAGAGAGAAATGTCGAAATCAGATGATTGATTTCCTCTTTTTTTTTTAAATAGGTCTAAATCGTAATGTTATAATTGATTTTGTCATTCCACATCAATGTAAATGTCACCTTAAATCATTTTACCATCTCCCTCTTTGACTCCTTGTTTAAAAACATTTCTTTAAGGATAAAATTGTAATTTCATAATTACTTTTGTCGTTCCACATCATGACATCAATAGAGATGTCAACTCCACTCATTTTCATATCTACTTCTTTGTTTATTCCTAAGCATCTTATCTTTCTTAAGAAACACACTACAAGAAAAAACAATTTTAAGTGACGGCATATTGATAATTGAAGCTAGATACAATAATTAGCAACGATTTAACCTTGGAAGGATTGGGTTTAAGTAAAGATCAACATTAGAAGAATTATGTTAAAGTGTTACACCACGACTTCATTTTATGTGCTTGTTGACGAAGAGACCAGTCATAATATTCAGAAGGTAAAGGAAATTACAACAGGGTGATCCTTTATCAGTTACTTTTCAACCTCAATAGTCAATATGAAAAACTTGACACAGTTCATTGATACCAAAATTAGATAGGTAGATTGAGTGCTTTTAAAATAAGGGGTGTGCTCTCTGTCTTAGGATTATACGGATAAGTAAATAAGATTATAACAACATATTAATTACTCAGTATTTAGGAATTATTAATCTATAAGACTGCAACAAAATTTATGAAAAAAAGTAATAAACCATTCATAATTTCATACCAGGAACATAAATAATAAGATAGATTCCTTAATTTCTTCCTATAACAAAAATAGGTTCATAATTCTTATGTTTTCATTAAGCTTGAAAAAAAGCATAAGAAATTACTGCTCAACTTGATTCGGGAACAGACCCAATCCTTCCAGCAACTTGATCAAGATCTCTTTCTCCCTGTGAAGTGATTTTCCTCCCCCTATCAAAAAATGCATCTGTAAATTACTAATACGAATGTATGTAGGTAAATCACTAAATTAAAAATATTTTTTATTTATTTTGAAACCAGTTGGCAATTTATTGATTTCAAAGCATAAAAAAAGAGGGTGGAATGAACATGCTACTCCCTTACAAACCCTAGACTTTGGTAGATGGCATTTGCCCTCCAATCCTAGAGCTTAACTACATTGTTTTCATTTCATATTCCTACTCTACCCATCCCATATTGATCCTACGTATAGGAGGTACGTTCAGGATATGAGTTGGGGAGAAAAAACCCGGCTGGCTCAATGTGTGGTCTTTCTCATCTTTTAACCGGGGAAAACCCATCCCACATAATGAATTTACCTCCTACAAAGCTACATGATTGGCATATATGATCCCCCCCAAGAAGGTATCCCATATTTTCGGAGATCGTTTCTTCTTCCCTCATTTCCCATCCCCATGTTATGAAGTTTAAACTAAATCAAAAACATGTAACAAAATGTATGTGGGCAAATCTCTATATGATAATTATCAAATGTAATAATTTGATTATTCAACTATATGTATAGGGGAAAAAAGGGAAAATCTAGCCGGATGGATCGCTTCAAAATCTCGATACAGACCACAAGCAAAGGTCTCTATGCTTATGTGATTAGATGACGAGTCTCATCACTAATGGCATTAGAACAAATCTCACATGATCCATCCATCCCCTCTTATTTCTCTTTCTTTAATAAACCCATAAAATCATAGTCCATATCAAATAATAACAAATCAGAGAAATATTTTCAAATAAGTATGATTTAGGAAACAATCAAACAAAATTCTGATTTGGACATGGCATGTATAGTGGGTGTTTTATTGGAAGGAGTTGGGTTTATTTTGGGAAAATTTTAAATCATGTAATATTGGAAGTGGTTGGATAAAGTTTTAGGGGGTTTTCACTTTTCATCCTTAAAAGAATAAAATAGGCAAAATTAAAAACAATATTAGCTTGCTTACCCTTTGGTATCAAACTCAACGATGTTCATTTCTTGGAGCTGTTGTAGAATATGGCGAGCAATTGACCCACTGCTCTTGCAGAAATGAGGGGGACGACTACCATTTCTCTGGCGTCCCCCGTAGATCTTCTGGAATGCACCTACTCCAATTCCATGCCTAAGGTAGATCTTTCTCGCCATAGAAGCTATGAGAAACCACAAAATCAATAACAGTAACAATAACAATAACAATAAAAAATAAAAGAAAATGATTTCCCATCAATTGATCAAAATATCTAAAAAAAATTGTAAATAAAATACCAAATGCAACAATTTAGAGGAGGGGGTCAGGTACCGGCTCTGATGTAATACCAATCAGGGTCATAAGGAGCAAGTTCCTTGAATTTGGCTGTCTTCACAATGTCAGCCCAATGTGGCAGCTCAATCTAAACATCAAAAGAGCAATAGATAAGAATTCATAAGACTACCTATCCGGAAAAATAAAAGACGTTCAAATCCAAAATTTCAGTGAAATCGACGTTCAAATCTGTTGCGAATCCAAAACCCAAACAGCAACAAAAACAAAACAAAAATAGATCGAAAAACTTGATTGGATACGAAATGCAGCGATTATAACCTTCCCAGATCTCTTGAGATGGGCAGCGTATGCCTTGACGAACTCGTGAGGGGAAACATCCTTGACTGCCACTGCCGCTACCATGATCGATTTATCGATAATAAAGTATCAGAATAAAATGAATTAGGGTTTTGAACTTTATATATTCGAATAGAAGAAAGTTCGATAGCAAATCAATAGCTCAAAAGCGTCCACTACATTTTGGCCGTTTATTTTTAATAAATTTCACTCATGTTCTTACAACCGTTCATTTCTTATAATGATTTTTAATTTTTTTTGTCTTTTATACTCTAGCAAATGATCATCGGTTATATGACAGTTATACTTTTTTTTTTATGAAGAACACACTTTATGAGTGTACATGACTTTTCATTCCACTTAGATTGTCAAACGAACATATCTTTGGCTTATAAAATCAAGTTCAGACTCGACTCCGTAAGAAATTGTCTAAACTCGGATTCGAATTTGAAATTTAACTTAATTCTACATATTGAAGAAAAAAATTAGTTTGTGCCCAGATCCATCTTCATATGAATTATACAACCATTAAACATATGATATCATCAAATCGACAATGATTTTACAACTTCTACCTTCGATCTTCATGCACCTTATTTTCATGCTATAATACTGATAATACGTTTAATTTAATTTACTCAAGAGAGACAGGCAGTGCAATTCAGCGTAATTAAAATAAATTCAAATTTCAAGCATTTGATAATTATCTGTGGCTGTAAGAAACAAAAAAAGAGAAACAGTACTATGACTAAGAAAATAAGATCTAAGCATCTTCTTTAGACTCTGCTTTTTTCTTCCTGTTCTTGAGAAGTTCAACATTTGCTTTCTTCCGGCTTTGGCTAATCTGAAAACATAGGAAAGAAAGAACTAGTTTCGATTAAAAACACAAATATTATTTCAAATTTGAAGGTATGTTAAAATAATGTATACAGAAAGATTGATAAATATACCTTCATTGCTTCATAAAGTTTTCGTTTCTTCCTTGACATAGACACCGTGGACATATTATCATTATCTTCTTTGATTTGGTCATCATTTGTGGTGGAAGGATTCTCAGTTAATTGGCTGGTCACAACTGGTTTGTTATTAGTATTATTGTCTGATGAGTTATATTTTTGATGCTCCATGGCAAGCCCTTGAAGATATTCTTCCTCGATACGCTTCAACTGCAAGTGTCAAGTATACAATGTCAACAATTTACATGAAGCAAAAGTTTCATCGAAGCTAAAATGAGTTAATTAACGAGTCCACATACCATTTTCATTTTTTCAGTAGTTTCCTGAGCTTCATTTCGATCAATAATTCCTTCAGCCAAACAATTCATATCTGCATCTTCCATTCCTGACAATGGTAAAACGTGTTTTTTTGCAGCAGCTTGCAGTTTTTTTATAGTTTCTGCATGATCAGGAATATAACCTTCAGCTTCATTATCAACAAATGGCGATAAATGTGGAGGAAGCACACTGTTACAATCAACAGATAGTAATTTAAAAGACAATTTAGAACACATGATCAGTTAGTTCATCAAAAGTATTTAGTATTAACAGATACATTTATTCTTAAGACTGAAAAAATGCACGTACTAAATTTTGAGAGGAATAAAAGTTACATTTATACTATAATATTTCTGTCCCAAACAAAATAAATAAAAATATAGTAGTAAAATGAAACCTTCCAACCATATAATCCATTGTTGGCAATATCATACGATAATTTATACAATCATACACCCACTGAGGTTGAACATATTCTCTCGAAAGAAACATGTGATGTTGAGTTGGTCTGTCAACAATCTACATGAGAAAATAACAGCACAATGAACCGAATATTAGAATATAAGAAATGCAAAAATCTGAATTTTGGTGTGTAAACCCAGAAAAAACAAGTAATGACTGGTGAGCCAAAGTAAGCCTATTTATAAAGAAATTTTAGTGATTCCCAGAGAAAAAGGAAATCAAACCAAACCAAATAATGAATCTAACCATTTCAGGAGGGATATTTGGCACAAAAAAATAAATAATGTGTTAGCAAGCTATAGCTGATTGGAAGTTACCTGATAGGTGATTTGCTCATCAGTTTCATTTAGTGGGGATTTACCTCCCTCCCAGCCGACAACACCGCCAAAAGCAGAAATTACGAACTGCAATGAATCTTTTGGAACCTGATGTGTATAAAAAATCGTATTAATAATAAAATTATAAAGGAAACATAAAAAAAACTATTTTGACATATACTGTTATATAATAGTAATCATATTGCATGCATGCACTAATTATTTTTAAAGTAGTTAAAAGTGTTGAATAAGCATTGACCTCACGGCTTAAGAAAAAAACGCAATCTTTGAAAAGAACTTTGCATTCTTTCGTTTCCTTGTCCTCGTTATTCTCAGTGGAAGCATCTCCAATAACAAGACGCATCAACGAACCTGCTTCAATGACAGGGAAATTTGTTTTCTGATCAGATTCATCAGTTGCATCACCCATTATCACATCCTCTGCCTGTCCACCACTATCAGATGTAATGGCTTTTGAAGTTTGAGACGACAGACTTGATTCAGCATCAATATACCGAGACAATGCATAAAGATCTACAAGAATACCAAGAATTTCTAATTCAATCTACAATATAATATAATCAGAATTAACACACTTTTGATTGTGGCAAAACAAAATAATTAGTTGTCTACACTAAATAATAAAGGTGCCAAATGCTGTATTTTTATCATCATGTGAAAGAGAATTACAAGTAAGAGAAAAAGTTACCTGCAGCAAAGGCTTCCAATTCAGGATCAAGAATTGGTGGATACTTGATGTTTATTGAATGGTACAACTGATAATTAACGAACTCAAGAAGTGTCTGCAAAAAAATACCATAGTTTATAGATGTAGAGAAACAAGAGTTAGGATAAAAAGTTGCCCAAAGAAATGGGAGTATGAGACACTACAAACATGAACGGGCCAACATAGGCCCAACCCTAATCTAAAGTCTTTGATAGTTTTAAGTATGATATAAATATATAGATTAAAAAATTACAAAAAGACTGGGGTTAAAAATATCAAATTCATTATAACTCTTAACTATTATCGATTTGGGACACTAAAATTTCAATTTCCAAATATCTTCACTTTTCTTCCCTGTTTAGTTTATGATATACCAAAAATCAATATGGAAGAAAATTTTATACATTAACGACAATCAAGGACGATAAATTTTGCAAGAAGAATTACAAATCTACACTATTATCAAATTGATTTGGTATACAAATTTATCTTTTAAATTTGACTTTGACCAAGACTGGATTGGATAAGGTCAAATCCTAGACTCGTCTCTAACCATAAATAATGAATCCACAAATACAGGTATAAGAAAAAAGACTGCCTAAAGAAATATAAGTAAAAATGACCATCCATAAAGCACAAAAATGAAGAGAAAATAATAGATTTTTATGCACCTAATTTTTAAACATTAAAAATAATGCAAAATGTTTTGAAAAAATAGATTACGAGATTTTTCCTATTTGAAATTGGAAAACTAAGATTAATTTACCTCATTAAATTCAAGAAATGTGAGCATGACATTGAAATCAACGTCATTAGTTATGACTTGTTGTCGAGCATGAGGGGTCAACCATGTTATTGTCTGCCCCTGAACTTCTGCCTGCAAAATTGAAAAATAAAGAAAGAAAATGCATACATTATGTTGTAGCAAAAAGACTAAAACTGAATTATATGATTATATCTACCTGATAAAAAATTCCTTTCACTGAAATGAATGTCTTTCTAAGACTATGCGTTCGGGAAATAAAAGCTTGCCATTCATGACTTAATCTGTTAATTGGAAATAATAAAAGTAAGTTGTTGATTTATATTGCTCGGTAAAGATAGCAAGATATCATACATAAAATATGAAGAAAAAAGCTCTATATGTAACTTTTCATCAAAATGTCAGGAAATTGTAATAGAATGGAAAACAAACCGTTTGCAATTGTGAATTCGTTTCACATCAATTCGTCCAACAGCAGGCATTGCAGCAAAAAGGTGTATCATTGAGAGACAATCTTCAAGATCCCTCAGAGCATCAATAAATTTAGGATATCTAAATCACATTAAACATAAATAATTAGCATAAAAAATTAGACAGAATTTAGGCGGTGTTAGCTGATAATTCAAACTATCAAATACATTGCAGATCAACCTTTCCTTGACAAGACGACTGAGTGTGTAGGTTGGCTTATGGCTGTCCAAACATTCTGCACGATGCTCATTCTTTTTTGCCAATGCCTTTCTTATTTTCTTCTCATGTGTTCTCATTTCTCTGAATTTAGTATAAAATCACAATATATGAAAATGAATATTGAGCAACTTGAAAATGATATTATTACAGATATATTGGTAAAAACTACTAACTAGTGTTAATGTAGTTAGCTATAACTCTAACTAACTCGGTTTGGAAAAAAATAACATAGAATTATTCATAGTTTACTCAATATTCAAATAGGATTATACATAGTTTACATGTTCAAGATGAAATAGGAATATTCTTGGTCTCTGAATTGTTATAAACTAATTATCCTCAACTATAACAGTAGAAGTTTTTTTAAAGCAATTAAATTTCATAAAAAAGAAGGGTAACAGTAGAAGTTGAATTAGTAGTGATTAGTGGTTTTTTATATATACGTAAAAATCTAATCATTTTAGAAACGAATCAATTTAGAAAAAAAAAATTTTTGCCCAATGTCAAAGTCCAATACATTCCTTTAGTTCTTGTTATTCCACAATTCTTGCCTCAATCGATCTAAAATATTAACAACTTTCCAAACATTTCTTTATTAAGGTGTTGGGATCAATGTTACGAAGAAGTCACCTCATAACAGATAAATATTTACATACATGCTTGTCTGGATTGAATAGTACAATGATAACTAAATTTGGCTGGTAGAATCAGAACACAACCAAAGGCAATACATATCCACAAGTCCATAAAATGAATATCCTGAACACAGATGTATCTTCAACATACCTGAACTTCTCAAGCAATGGCTCATGTAAAAGAAAGTTGATATCTTTAGTATGGTAATATGTTTTGTGATTTCCCTCAAATTTCTTCTTTGGCACTCTGGGAAATATTCCTTTTAATATGCATAATCTCCTGCAAAACATGAACGTTTCTAAAACAAACGACAATACTTTGCATGATAACTATCAAAATCTTACAACAACAAAAACGTGTTTTTCAACTGAAAATCAATATTACCTGAACATAGGGAGACTGATCTGCAGGTAATGAACCGCCTTTGTCCTGGTTATGTACTTCGCTATGTTCCCTTCCTTCTTCTTTCCCTAAAGCACAATCATATTCGGATCGATCAGACGAAAAGTGCAAAAAAAAATAAAACAAAGCAGTGGTCGAGATCTAACCGCAGGTCTATAGTGCTTCGGCATTGTGTGACGGAGAAGATGGCTCGTGAATTTTTGATTTAGACGTAAACAGATAGATGTAAGGTTTTAAAAACGGCAAATGATTTTTTCGCAAAAATAGATTCGTAAACAGCTAGCTTTAAGAGATCAACGGAATATCTCTATCGGCGCTGAAAGTAGTTTGAAGCTCGAATGAAGAAGACCGGCGGGTGGAAGACGGGAGAGAGCCAGAGACGGCAGAAGAAAGACGTCGGAAATTTTATCAGGAAAAAAAATCTCTTATAAACCCTATAAGGCCTAAAAAACGGATACAAATGGGCCGGGCTAGCATGACACACTAATATATTACCAAATTACCAGTTTGTCGTATTATCTTTTTTATATATATTTATATTTTTGTAAATATAAACAACGTGGAGGTTTCAAATCTACATCTTTTGGAAGAATCAGTTAATAAAATCACTTTCTGAAGAAGCCATTATTGACAGAGGGAGCGAGGAAGGTATTTCAATGGCGATATCGACTGTTGGCGTGGCAAAAGCTGTGTTCAGTCTGTTAGGATGCTCGATGCTGGTGTTTTTGATCTATACAATCATCACTGATGGTTCACCGTTCCGATCAGAGATTTTCACACCGTAAGCTCAATCGAACGTTTATTTTGGGGTTTTTTTTAAATGTTCACCGGCGATTAAGAGAAATTAGATCAAATTTCGTTTTTGTCTGTAAATTGAGTGATTTATTCTTCTTCTTTGAAGATGGATTCTATATCCATGACTGGAAAATTTATCATGCATGCATATTCGTTCTGCAGGTGGCTGGTAGCGACAGTGATTGATTTTTATATCAATGTTATAGCCATTTCGGTCAGTCTTAAACTTTACAGTCTCATAACCAGTGTAAAGGTAGAATAATTAGCAGACCATGCGCATCAAAAAAAAATCATTTTATAACAGGTTTGGGTAGCACATAAGGAATATAGTGTAATTGGTGCGATCATCTGGATAGTTCTGCTAATATGTCTTGGCAGGTATTTCCTTTATCTTTTCTTGTTCTGTACTTATATTCTAATTCTTAAACAAACAAGAAAACTTACTGTGCTGAATTTTTATTTCAAAATCAAAATGTTTTGGAATTTCAGCGTCACAACTTGTACCTATGTCGTATTGCAACTTTGTAATATCTCATCAAGGGATCCCGCTCAATATCTCATGTACAATGTTTTAGTTCAACATGGTGCCGAGTAAGTACTGGAGTTTATAACAAACAACTATTGAGATTGAGGTTTCATTACAAATCTACATTGATGTTCAGAACTTGTTTTCTTCTTCTTTTTTTAGGAATGATACCACCGAAAGGAAATGTCCATGTATTGTTATCGGCAGAATAGCCTTCGGCATACTAGGATGCATAATGTTAGCCACTCTTGTGTACACACTTTCCATCGATGGTCTTCCTTTCCGAAAAGAGCTAGCAACACCGTAAGCACTATTCTATCCCTAAACATGAACCATTTATTATGGTTGGATTGACACTAGGCTTGTATATCAGATTCGGAAAATCCGAATCTGCCTGAATAATATCCAAATAGGAAAATTTGAGTACGGATTCGAATTCGGATATCCGAAAAATCCGAATTCAGATAACTTTCTATTGAAACCCTAAAATAAAACTATAAAAGTGTTAAATCACCCTTAGTAAAGTTAATTAATACTTTAATAGTTAATTAAATACCTTAAAAGTTAAAATCCTAAATAATAATATAAATTGATTAAATTTATAAATATTAATTACTAATAATATTATTATTATATATTTATATCCTCAATTATTAAACGAATTCGGATTTTAACGACGGATATTGCAGATATCCGAATCCATCCAGATGATTTTCATTTATAGGATAATGTCTATTCTAAAACGGATACAAATACGGATTTCGATATATCATTTACAGGCCTAAATGCCTAATTGACACATGATTTATTCATGCAGGTGGATGGTGGTAACCTTAATTGATTTCTACATAAACGTCAGTGTCATCTCTGTAAGTTGTAGAGACCGTTTTTTTCTGAACAATAAAAATTACAGGCATGCTCATTTTTATTTCACTAAACCTGGATTGTTTATGCTGATTCAATTGACAGACATGGGTGTCTTACAAGGAAACAAACTGGTTGAGTGCTCTTATCTGGATTGTTTTCTTCATATGTCTCGGAAGGTAATCTACTCTTTCCTTATATAAATCGAATTATCATTTCCGCAAATCACGTAGCAGTAAAAACTAAAAATTAAAAATCTTGTGTTATGATACATGAGTTTTTTTTAAATCAAAACCCAGCGAACACCTGATGGTTTGCCTTTTTCGCAGCCTCACGACATGTGTGTATATCGTTATACAACTGTTTAAACTCTCATCGGAAGATCCACTGTACCATGTCTACGCAGAGTCACCTAGGAAGCAAGTAAGAAGAACATCATCATCCTCTTAGTACATGGAATTACACAAAATTATCAAAACATGTAAACTTGTAAATCTGTAAACTATTTATCTCAGTGTTCTTCTAGGTGTGATTTGAAGACTGGGTTGGAGAGAATTTTACGTTCAACATTCTTGTTATATACATAAATTCAAATAATCAACTAAATTATTTCCATCTTAATTGTTTAATACTTGAATGATACGAGATATAAGTATATAACTAGTGAAATTATAGATATTTGGAATTGTAATCCATGATTTTATATTTTTAAGTGGGTTCTAAAAATTATGGAGACCTCAGTTAACTATTAATTTTGTTGATGGTCTGGAGTTTAAATATTGTAATTTTTATTACGATTTAACCGATAATATATTATGTGATTTTGTTTTGGTATATCTATATCATTTGTAGGTCTTTTTACTTGTAAAATCCAAATCCAAAAAAAAAATTCTAAATTTGTAATAGTAGTCAGTTGCATTTTCAAAAGTAATGAACGGTCCAAATTTCATTCTGAAATGTTTAGAATTGACCAGCCTTCTTAGTAAAAAAAAATGATCCGCTGCCAAAACGGCACGGCACTGTCCACTTGTCTAAGTTTTCTCGTTTGCTCTATGTGAATTAAATATTCCCATATTTCATTATTTCCCCCAAATTTCGTGCTCTCCCTCCTTCTCTGTTCCTGTGATGGCTCTTTCGACGACACATGCTAGCGTAAATCTCCTCCGCACCCTTTCTCCAAATTCCAGCGATCAAGTGGTCGTTCGATCTTCTATTCCATTTAAATATGCCGGTGGTAATCTCCGTTTACGAAATTCCTTCTCGATTCGTGTGAGTGCGGTGGAAGGTGAGGAATTTCGAAATCTACTTTATTTTAGGGTTTGGGATTAGGGAACATCACGTATTTGAAATTGATGGGATTTTTTGGTATTTAAATGTTTAATAGTTTGTGAGATTATTGATGTAGCTTTACTCGTTTCTTCAATTTTTGTTTTTTTCTTCTCTAGTATAAAAAGCAGACTCAAATTTCGTGTATATTGTATTAGTACCTTTTTCTGCCATTAGAGTTATTATGCCATGTTATCTGTTTTATGAAAAATGTCTATCATCAGTAATATACCAGGTTTAAATGATCAAAATTCTATACATCATCAGTAATATACCAGGTTTAAATGATCAAAATTCTATACATCATGCCATCTTCATTCAAATTTCAAACCTTCTCGTTTTATATTCCTGCAATGCATCAAGGTTCGATGTTTACGCGACTTCAGTTCAAAAGACTATCATATAAAATGAATATAATGGGCACCTGACCAAGAGACAAGGTCTAAGTCTGTTTGTTAGAAAATTACTTTTCATCTATAATGTAAAATTATTATGACCTATATTCAGAAAATGTTTTTTCCCACAAGGACCTGTCTGCATGCATTTTATACCCTTTTAAGTTTTCTTACATGTCAGTAGATAGTACTGTTTTCTTGTTTTTAAGTATTGCAAAATACTCTCTATGTTTGTTAAAACACAAACAATTTTGCTTGAATGGAATTCGATTTCATTGACAAGTGATGGCAACCTTACTATTTTAGCACCAACTGCTTTTGGAAGCATTGCTCCAGCCATCTCACTGACTGAGAAGGCCTTGAATCATCTGAATAAGATGAGAATTGAGAAAAGTGAAGATCTGTGTTTGAGAATCGGTGTTAAGCAAGGTGGATGCTCTGGTATGTCTTATACAATGGAGTTTGAGGATAA
Source organism: Zostera marina (assembly GCA_001185155.1). Lineage (NCBI taxonomy): Eukaryota > Viridiplantae > Streptophyta > Magnoliopsida > Alismatales > Zosteraceae > Zostera > Zostera marina. The sequence goes on from LFYR01000729.1 coordinate 956,445, forward strand.
AGCCAATTCAAGGGAGGACGATTCGGTCATTGAGTACAAAGGTTTCACCATAGGTACACCATTCGTTCCTACATGCATAAATATAACTGAGTTTCAATGCTTCAGCCAATTGATTGTCATATATTCCAATCATCACATGGCATTATTTCTTTCGAATGTGTTCACTTGCAGTTTGCGATCCTAAAAGCCTCCTGTTCGTTTACGGGATGCAGCTTGATTTCAGTGATGCACTCATTGGTGGTGGTTTTTCGTTTAAGAATCCAAATGCAACAAAAACCTGTGGCTGTGGTAAATCTTTTGCTTCAGGGTCGACTAATGAAACAATACCAGTTGGTGATTGTTCTGATGCCTAACAAGCTATTAATATAGACTTCATCTGTAGTCTGTAGATTCATCCATATACCACGCCATATGAAAACTGGATCATGTATGTTAAGTTAATTGGTGAATGGAATATGGATTGATACATAGATAATGCAACCAATTAACCAAATCTATATTTGCAGCATGATGATCAAATTTTATAACTACAAGTCCAATTTATTCATTCTCTTAAAGTATAATCTCTTCAAGTTTATTTGTTCTGTGTTGTGCCTACTTATCCATTGGTGTCTTCCATTTATTAAAAAAGAACAATTTTCAGGTGAGTCGTTCTTTGGTGAGTCCAAAAATACCCAGATCATCATGGTTGTTTTTGAGTTAATATTAGATAGGATTTCTGAACTTTTTTCTATTAAAAAAATAATTTTAACCATTCAAAATAGATTATCGAAATTATTATAACACAATGCATTATAACATTGATGAGTTACTTGATTTGAGTGTAGTTTGAGAAATTGAGATATTCATTTAGCCATTTACTATGCAACGTTTAATTCAAAAGTCTCAACATTTGGTCGGGTCGTATTCGTATAGTAGTGTATAGTAGTAAGTCCAATTACAATAAACGTTGATGAGCTGGGTGGGCCGTGGGCTGCCTGGGTGGCTATAAAGAATTGGTGTGACAGGTATGATTAGACTGAGACCATGTGCTGCTATATACAGTATTACAGTGACACGATTCGTCTGTGATGTGTGTGTGAAAATATATCTACGGTTACGATTGATTGCAAAGACGAGAGCATAAAGCACGCGCAATCAGAGTGGAAAGGAAAGGAAGAGAGGCGGAAGAAGAAATGGGTTCTGTTACGCTTGTCGTTGCATTTGCCATTGTGGCGTACCTGACGCTTCTCACTGCTCCGACCACCGCTTTCAATCGGTATACTGTCGGTGGAAGAAATATGTGGAACCCTGGTGTTAACTACTCACTCTGGAATAACGACACACATTACTACGTCGGCGACTGGCTCGGTATGTTCTTTACTTCTTTTTCTTCTTCTTCTTCTGTTTTGTCTACCGCAGATCTGACAGATTCCAATTACTGTCATAGATCCGACATTCGAACGTTTCTGTTGTAATCTCTGTTCACCGTTCTGCTGTTTTTTGTTCTGTTCTGTTCTGGTTATGTACAGTGTTCTTGTACCAGCCGAACCAGGCGGATGTGGTACAGGTCAACAAGACGGACTATGAGCAATGCCGTGCCGATAATCCCATCACAAATTACAGTAGAGGGAGGAGCTACGCGTTTCGACTGAACCACACTGGAGATTACTATTTTATCTGTAGTAAAGGTTACTGTTTCAGCGGAATGAAATTACACATTCATTCTGAAAAAGTTCCACCTCCTCCTCCACCTGCTTCCGCTGACTTGAAATCCAGCGTCGTCACCATTCGCCGGAGCGTTGGTAGGTTCTTCGCTATCGCGGCTGCCATCACCACTGCCATTTTTAGCTGATTGGTGGTCGATATAAACGGACAATTCAGTAACCCCATTGATGTGTTTTATGTGTGTTTACTTCTTCTTTTTGTTTTGATTTCAGATCTGTCTTGTCTAATTGTCTGTCATTATCATTGGATTTCTCCGTGATTAATGATGGCTAAAGCATGTTTTTATAAATAGTCAGTTTTAATAAATGTGCTTTGCTTTATTTTCCGTGTACATAAATATAAATATAATTTTCAGATCAATTTAACCGAGAGAGTTAGATCGATTTTAAAAAAAACACAATTTGAGTCTGGAAAATCGAACATAACCAACAAATCTGATGTAAAGAAAAGAAAAACAACACGATTATTATTGACTCACAATTTCTTTCATGCTGAATCCAAAGTAGTTGTCGAAATGGTTGGGAGGTTCGTAGATGAAGCAAGATATAACATCTCTTAGAGTCACAACTCCGACCACTTCCTCGCTGTCTTCCTCTACGACGTAGATCCGGTGAACGCCTCTGGATGCTATTTCGTCTATAACACTTCCCAAAAGGGCGTCCGGTTTGCACATTGGAGGTGATAGTGCAGAGGAGTTTGCAGGTTCTGGGCTAAGTGATGTTGTTTGCAGGAAGTCTATTACTGTCAAATGCCTGAAACCACCAAAACAATTAACAACGAATTTAAATGTGGAGATCAAATGAGTTTGTTTGTTTATTTATGTTGCTGGTTGTATTTACTACCTGAAATTTGAGAAAAGCTCTGGTTCCAGTAATAGGAATCGAATGTCTCGGATACTCACACTGCCAATAATCTTCCTATTGGAGCCTTCCAAAACCGGAAGTCTGCCGATCTTGTTGTCTTTCATCCGCTTGAAAGCTTCTAAGATCAGCTCGTCGCCTCGGACAAAAATGACCTGTTATTCATATTGGTAATTGGTATCTATCTCATGAGAAAACAAGCGAATTCTAACATGTCTGCAGGTAACAGAGCAGATGTAAATCTTACCTCATCATAAGACATGAATGGAAGTCCGAAATCTGAAAGTGGGCGTGAAGAAATACAATCAAACCAATCCCTTCCTCTGCATTGCTGAAGACCTTTTATTACTGCGGACTGTGTGATGAAATTCTTAATTAATGGCCTGCCTGGTTCGATCACGGGAACATTTCTCATTCTATACTTTGAGAGCAACAGAAGAACGGTAAGCATCGAACTGTCGGAAGAAACCGGCAGGAAAGGAGCCCATCGGAATGACTTGATGATCGAGTGTACCTATAAAACACAAACAGACAATTCAATATTTCAATCTTGGGTCGCGATCAATTAAAGGTTTCTTACAGTTGTAGACTTGAATGGTTCTTCTTGTAAGATGATTTTGTAGAAATCATTGCCCAAACGATCAGCAGCAGTAGGTGCACCGGTAACGGCAATATTCCCAGCGGCTACTCCACCTACCGCTGCAGCACTAACGGCAGCTGCAGTTATCCCTGCAATGGCAAATGGTCCTGTTGTTCCCATGGCCAGTGCTCCTAGAGCACCAACAGCGCCTACTCCCAATCCAGCAGCTGTTGCAGACCCAGTTGATAATGCAACAGCCGCAAGCTCTGCATTTTCCATCACCCATAAGATAATTGCGGAATAATCGATAATTCCTAGATACCTCATTCTCCAAACTCGACTATCATCAGCCTGTGGGCTGGTCACTGGAGCAGACATTATCTTGTGTTCTGAGAGGATCCTCACTGCATTTGCCACCAGTGTGTCGGATGGAATCTCAATGACTACAAACAAGTACAAGAAGGATCAGGGAAGAATAACTTTCTCAACTCAAAGAAAAAAGAAGAATAGAAGAGACGAATCAAGTAGCAGAAGCAAACCTTTGCCACCTGGGACATCTGGGAAAGAGGATACAGGAATATGAGAAAATGCAGATGCCAACGTCTTCTGTAAAGAAGAAGACAATTTCTTCCTAGATTGAATCTCTTCGAAATAAGCATCGCAATCTGGAATCCTTGAAATTTCTTCCCAATCATTCTTCATATCTGAAAGAATAAATCCCATTAACAATTTAACACGTCGTGAATCCGAATTCCGAAACCCCCAACTGATAGTCAATCCACAGTGAAACCCTAGATAAATAATATAACGATCGAGCATAACCGTCAAATTCAACCAAAAAAAAAAACCCATCAATCCGCATTCAAAAACACAAACACACATCAATCAGACCGCTCCAACTGTGCTTCCTCCGATAAAACTTCAAACTTTAAAGATCTGACATGTGGAATCATCAATACGGAATGTAAACCCAATCTCCCAACTCGTTTTCTACTCAAACAAGCATACAGAAGAAGAAAAACGAATATGCATAGAGCGATCGATAACGAGAATGAAGATTTTGTCATTACCAAATGATCGATCTTCTGTAAATCGTCGTGAGGTTGGAATGTTGGATTGAAGAAGATGATGACAACGATGAGGATTGAGAAGTGGAAGAAAGTCGTCTTTCTTTGTCTCTTACAGAAGAAAAGTGAGAAAACAACGAAATCTAAAATCATACACACACGTGCACGGCACGTATTAACACGTGGCACTGACTATTCTACTAAATACTAGCGTTTCAACTATCGAACCTACCATCTTACTCTTGGGTTTTAATAATCGAACGCGAAGTGAAACAAATAGTTGGTTAAATGCTGCAATTTTTTTAAATTATTTTAAAAATAAACATGTTCATCTAATCATCTTTCAAAAATAAACAATAAAAAAAATATTATTTATAATTTATTTTCTTTGAAAAAGAAACATTCCGCCAGCTAGTCATGACGTGTATAAGAACAGCATCAGTAGCCGCGTTAGTAGAGGGATCACCGACAGAGATTATAGGTATGAAAAGAGGATTAAGAGTAGGACGACCCACTATCACCTCTGCTGTTCGTCGTGGTCGTTGATTACTTGTCAAAGCTAGTTGACCTCACTACCAAAAACAGAAAAATCTTCTTCTGCCGAGGATCGACCAAAACATTTCAAGCCCTAAATGAGGTACTCAGAGAATTTACTAATTTTTCAGGTATAAGCATTAATAGAGAGAAGAGACATGCAATTTTCTCCAAGCAGGTGGAGGACAAACATGAGTTAGCAGCAATACTGGGATACCAAGTGAAGGAGTTGTCAATCCGGTACCTAGGAACACCTCTCACGGGCAAACTAATAAGATACAAAGACTGTGATGGGTTACTAGCAGGGCTAAGGAACATTTTGACACGATGGAGCGGTAAGAAACTATCCTATGCAGGATGAATCCAGCTAATTGATTGGGTGTTTCAGGGCAAATTCGGGTACCTTGCTCAAAGTAGTATCATTCCACAGGCAACCCTAAAAGCAATACAATCAATCACATACAAATTTATTTGGAGGGCTCAAAAGGAGGTGTCATGGGCAAGTATGATAAAGAAAAAGAACCAAGGTGAAATCGATGTAAGAGATTATAAAAGCACGCACCTAGCATCCATAATTGGCAGAGCATGTAAAATGCGGGAGAGTGATGGGGTCTAGAGCACAAAGACGATAGATCAAATTCAAAAACTGCAATCTGACTCGTCAATGTGGAAGGCTACCATTCAACAAAGGGACCATATAGTCAAGTGCGTGAAATTGGGACCAACTAGTGCCAAGACATGGGTAGGGAAAGGCACGAGCTGCACTGCAAAGAACGTAGCAGCTACCTTCCGGCCGGAACTCCCAAAAGACGAATTTGTGAAGGGAATTTGGTTATTCAAAATCAGTAAAATCTCACTGAACCTATGGAGGATTAGATGAGGCACACTCCTTACGAAAGACAGACTTATACAACGAGGAATGAACATCAATGGGGGATGCGAACTGTGTGACACTGCGCAAGAAAGCGCAAACCACTTATTCATGCAATATGAATTCGTAAAATGGATCATGAAGGAAGGATTGGAGGCTACGGGATCACTGGTCGATCTTAGCGCAGCTTCATCGTTTGAGGAGGCAGCGCGGGAATTGAATAAAGTAACAACAAGAACGCCGACGTGGGGGTTCCAATGGAACATCTTTGGAATCGTACTATTCCATGTTTGGAAGCAAAGAAACGCGAGAAAAACCAGTTCAGCAACGCAATCAAAGTAGACAATACTCATGAACTGCATCAAAATGACTAGAATAGGATTTGATGAAAAAAGATATAAGAAGCAACACAAGACGGCGGAAGAGAGGAGGACGCTGCTCCAATGGGACGCCCTCCTAATGCTCATCCATTCCGAGGAAGGATGATCGGCGGTTAAAAACATCTAACTACCGAGCAACGTAATTAGGTAAATTTCCCTTAACTAAACTATCAGTAATGTATTAAACTCTTTATTCTTAATCAAAAAGTAATCTTTCCAAAAAATATATATTATTTTCTTTTGTTGAGTTAATATTATCTTTTCTATATACTATATTAATGAAAAATTGTAAAAATATACATAAATTATGAAATATACATAAATTTATAATAAAAAATTATACAATATAAATATAAAATATAATAAAAATATTAAACGAACTGAACCCAAACCTTGGTTGAGGTTCGACGAACGATTCAGTTCGTTTAATTAAACGAATCTATTTTAAGGTTCGAGTTCAGTTCGAATCTGAAATGAACCGAAAAGTTCGTCCAAACTTTTGTTGCTACTAACTACCAAGTCAAACACTCACTATGAAAGGCCCATTTTATCTATGGGCTAGAATTTACATAGTAACAGCCCAGTAGAAAAGCCCAGCAGATTTATTCATATGCCATATCTCATTTCCTCTCGTTCTCAGTTCTCACCCTCAAATAGTAAGTTGTATGAAAATAGTATACATTGGTTTGAAAAAATACATCGGGAAAATTAAATAAAGCAAGCATGCATTGGATTTTTAGTAGTGGTGATTTTGGGTATGTGTTTAACACGGGGAGTTTACTTTACAGTTAAGTGTTCCGGCGAAACGTGTGAGTCTTCCGGCGTAAGATCCAGATTTTGATTCTATAATATCTTGCTTCAAAAGATGTCTTTGCGGCTCCGTTCCAGATTGCACGAAGAAAGCCCCATTCTTCATCTTATCTTTATGCGATCTCCACTTCCAGTTATGCCATGGGTCCAACGGGTTTGTTCTGTGTGTCACCTCCTTGTGATTGATATCGTCCGGCGCAATGTACCGGTTGCCTTCGCTTATGATGGTGGCATTCTGACTCCCGCCGATGGCATACATTATCCAATGGGTATAGTCGTTGTTCACGACGTGGAAGAAACCCAACCGGCACCTTGGCATTCTCTGTATAAGACCTTTCCCGTAGTGATTGAAAGCAACTGTGATTTGCATTTTCTCATCTGGTTGGTACTGGTCACTTGCACCGAACAACATCACCTGAATTCAGATGATATATTCAGATTATATATATATATATGATTTGGGTTAGGGTTAGAATTAAGATTAGGATTTTACATACGTGATCATGACGGGTTAAGTGGTTGTTGGAAATGGTGATGGCGGTGGAAGCTTGAATGACGTCGATGAGACCGTCGATGCAGTTGTAAAGGGAATTATGGTCGATCCAGATATGTGTGGATTGGAAGACACTGATTCCATCTCCGTCGCTCATGGCTCTCTGGCCATAGTGTAAATAATCATCTCTGATCATGCCGCCATTCCCTTGGATGATATCGTGAATGTGGAGACCGTGGATTATGATGTGTTTTGCGAACTGGATGGACATCTGACAACCAAAGGCGATGTGAACGTTAAAGCCCCGACCATCGATTGTTTTGTAACTTGTGATCATAAGCTCTTGTTGTAATCTGATGACCATGTCACTTTTGAAGATTATCCAAAGTGGTTTGTTTTGAAGGACGGCGTGTCGGAGAGTTCCTTTTTTTGGATTGATGAGATCATCGTCGGACCCGTCTGTAACCACGTAGTATCTACCATGTAGACCTCCTAAGGTTCTCCGACCAAATCCAAGCGAGCATTTGACTAGCTTCTTGCGATTTTTCGCCCAATTGGGGTCGCACCTCCAACAACGATCGATGGGGTTGGTAGCAAGACAAGGACCATGGTATTTCCGGAGACTTCTTCTGGTGCTATTATCATGGCTATCTTCCAACGCTCTTAATTTTACAACACATTATTGATAAATTAGCTAGGGTTAGAGTTAGAATTCATCGATTGGATTTTGTTAACGTACTTACTCTCGGACCTTCAACTTAATGTGGTCATTGACGGAGTAAGGATCGGGATGAACAGCATCTAGACCGTCTTGGATAGCTTCCCTCTCTTTCTGCTTTAAATAATCATCCCAAACCGCGATCTTCGCCGTCGAAAGAAGCGCCGACAACATGAAATAAAACCAGAAGAAGATCACGACAACCAGAGAAGATGATCGGATATTAATCTCCATTGGGTTAAATCAATAATTCAATGCTTGATTATTTTGGATTGGATTAAATTGTTTTTTTTTTCAATTCTACAGTGTAAATTTATTGGCCCCGTTTGTCTCCCGTCATTCTTATTCAGTTATTGCCGTCCGTCTGTTTCTCGATCGTGGCAGCTTCAGGCTGTGGGGAAGGGCATGCGGGTACACTATTGGTAACTCGTCCTCTAAACCCTGCCGGAGAAAATACCCGCCAACGTTCTCATTTATAACGATCAGGAAAAAACGACAGTTAAAACTTTTTGGAGGTTGTCGCCAATGATAGGATCAGCAAGTTTCGTGGGTTGCCACCAGAACTAGGTGGTTGGAAAATTATTTTTGGTTACCGTTATTGTTTGTTTTCTTGCTAAAATAAAGTATATTTATAAAAAAAAGTAATAAGATTTATTTATTTTACTTCTATATTTATTTATATACTCTATGTAAACTGAACATTAGTCTTTTTTTTAATAATCAGTATATTTTATCTTCATAACAAAATTATTTTCTTAATTTTAAAAAGTTGTTATTTTTTCCGAAATATTCAATTGAAGTGTCAATTGGGTAAGCAAACTCACCGGATCCGATTGTTAAACGGATACCCGTTCGTCTAAATCACTTTAGGGATTTCATGGTAGATTATCAGGAATCAAGATTCAGACGACTCCGCACTTCCCTCCGTCAGTCTTATCATCTTGGCTACAAATGAGGACTTTAATTGGGGGTGAAGGGTTAGTTAAGTGATTTAAGAAAAAATAGAAATTGGTTTAGGATTTCGGGATTTAGGGTTAAAAATTTAGAGAAAATTCAAATATTATAAATATAATTTACCTCGGATACGAGTATTATCCAGAGCGAAGATATCAATCCTCACGTCTCTGTATCCGAAAATGACCGGAGTTTTTTGCCAGTCAGGTATCGGGTACTCGATGCAAGTTCAATAAAATATGAATTATTTATAGCCATATATATATTCTCCTTCTAATTAATCCAAATAGAATAAGAATAAACAAAAGGATCAAAGAAAACGAATGATATTCTTCAATGATTTATATTTAATTACAGAAACAGATTGGAAAAATAAAGTGTTAATCAGAAGCTTCGTTTGAATTTTAAGGAACACAAAACTTCATCCCCAAGCACAATATATGCTTCAAATCTAGTAGTTTTTATTTTATTTTATTTTATTGAACTTTTTTTTTATTTTTTAGCATCATTTTATTCATTTATCAGTATTTCTATTTTCTAATATAATATGGTTAAATAATAATTAAATTAAATAAAAAAATAAGGCGGGAAAGTGGCGGTTTCCAACAACCCACTACCGGAAACACTTGCTGGAATGGAATTGGAATCCATGAAAGAACGGACATGAGGTAAAAGTCGAAAGTGTTTGTTCTAGCGTTTCTTTAACTCAACCTCAGGAGAAGAAGAAGAAGAAGAAGAAGAAAAAGACGACGATCGAGAATTCGATGCAACGATGACCACCGGAGAGGAAAAGGTGTCACCTCTACAGCTCACTTTCCGAAAGCTGTCAGTGGAGGTAATCGATGCCCGAGATCTCATCCCGAAGGATGGACAAGGGACTTCTAGCCCGTATGTGGTGGCGGACTTCGACGGGCAGCGGAAGCGGACGAGATCAGTTGCCAAAACTCTAAATCCGGAGTGGAATGAGAGGATCGATTTTATCGTGTCTGATCCTTCGGCTATGGAAGCGGAGGAGCTGGAGATCGAGGTTTATAATGATCGGAGAATGGGGTGCTCTGCCGGAGGGGGGAGGAAGAGTCATTTTCTTGGGAGAGTCAGGGTTTGTGGGAGTCAGTTCGCGAAGAAAGGGGAGGAAGGATTGATCTATTTTCCGTTGGAGAAAAAAAGTTTGTTTAGTTGGGTGCGTGGAGATATCGGGCTCAAGATTTATTACTCCGATGACCAGATTGGGGATGAGAAGGAGAAAAAGAATAAAGAGAAGAAGAATAAGAATAAGAAAGATGAGAGCAAAGACAGAGACAAGATAATTGATCATCCACCGTTGCAGCAGCATGGGTTGTTTGATCCTAACATTCCTTTGCCGAGTATTGCTGCAATGGAGAGTCAGCTTCCGCCACCTACAGCTTCGGTTGTCATGGTTGAAGAAGCGTCTCCACCGTCTCCTTCTTCTTCTCCGGTTCCAGTACCCGTTACAGTGGTATTACCGGCGTTTGAAAGGAAGGTTCTAAGATCTCCACCCCCAGAAGAGCCACATTCATTCACGCCTGAGATCAGGAGGATGCAGACTCTAGTGAGACCCCACTCAAGAAGATCGATCAATGCAGGAGAACACACACCCAGAGTAATTTCCGGAAGATTCTCCGACCCTACACCGGCAGCCTGCAATCTTGTAGAGGCAATGCCCTACTTATTCATCAAGGTCGTCAAGGCGAGAAATATTCGTTCGTCAGAGTCTCCTTACGTTAAGGTCAGAGCAGGAACGCACAAGTTAAGGTCAAAGCCGGCACAAAATTCTTCTGATAATCCCAACTGGAACCAGGTGTTCTCGATCAACCACGGAAAGCCGGAGGCAACATTGGAAATTTCGATATGGTCCGGAAGCAACAACAGTGGTGAGAACGGAGACTTATTTTTAGGCGGTGTGTGTTTCGATCTCTCCGATGTACCGATTCGGGACAAACCAGATGGCCCACTAGCCCCTCAATGGTACCGACTAGAAGGTGCCGACGAAAGCAGTTCGTCCGATCCCGTCACCGGTGACATCATGTTATCAGTCTGGATCGGAACACAGGCAGACGATGCGTTTCCGGAATCATGGAACACAGACGCGCCATATGTGAGCTACACCAGGTCGAAGGTCTACCAATCTCCAAAACTATGGTATTTAAGGGTTTCTGTTCTAGAAGCACAGGATTTAAGAATCCCTCCGCCGACTCCCGGCGTTCCGATCGACGTCCGAGTGAAGGTTCAAATGGGATTCCAATCAGCAAGAACCAAAAGATCGACGGTCAGCGGCAGCTCGACATCTTTCTCCTGGAATGAAGATTTGCTTTTCGTTGTGTCGGAGCCGCTCGACGAACAACTAGTAGTGCTTATCGAGGACCGTTCGATTAAAGAAGCTGCACTTGTCGGACACGTGGCAATCGGATGTGGGTCTGTTGATCAAAGACTTGACGAGAGAATGGTAACTTCCAAATGGTTCAATTTAGAGTCACTCCAACCGTCGCCTGAAGGACCCGTGATGACGGCGGAGATATACAGTGGCAGAGTGCACCTAAGGCTTTGTTTGGAAGGTGGTTACCACGTGCTTGACGAAGCGGCGCACGTGTGCAGCGATTACAGACCGACAGCAAGCCAATTGTGGAAGCAACCGGTGGGAGTGTTGGAATTAGGAATTCTCGGTGCTCGTGGTTTGCTTCCTATGAAAACCAAAGGCGGCGCCAAAGGATCCACCGACGCTTACTGTGTCGCAAAGTACGGGAAGAAGTGGGTGCGAACACGGACCGTCACCGACAGCTTCGATCCAAGGTGGAACGAACAGTACACGTGGCGTGTGTACGATCCATGCACAGTGTTAACCATCGGAGTGTTTGATAATTGGCGGATGTTCGCCGATGTGGAAGACGACACTCGACCAGATTATCGGATAGGAAAAGTTCGAATACGAGTATCAACATTGGAGAGCAACAGGATCTACACGAACTCATACCCACTTCTCGTTCTTCTCCGGTCAGGTATCAAGAAGATGGGCGAGATCGAGGTGTCGGTGAGGTTCGCATGTCCCGGAATGCTCCCCGACACATGTGCTTTATACACCCAGACTCTTTTACCGAGAATGCATTACTTGCGCCCAATCGGTGTAGCTCAACAGGAAGCTCTCCGATTCGCGGCGATAAAGATGGTGGCACTGTGGTTAGCACGTTCGGAACCGCCAATGGGACCGGAAGTCGTGCGGTACATGCTAGACGCGGATTCCCACACGTGGAGCATGAGACGGAGCAAGGCGAATTGGTTCAGGATAATGGCCGTTCTGGCTTGGATAATCGGGTTAGCTCGTTGGGTTGACGATATCAGGAAGTGGAAGAATCCAGTGACCACTGGAATGGTTCATTTGCTATATTTGGTCCTTGTCTGGTACCCGGAGACGGTTGTCCCAACCGGAATTCTCTATATGGTGTTGATAGGAACATGGTACTACCAGTTCCGACCAAAGTCCCCCGCCGGGATGGATCCAAGGCTTTCGCAGGCAGATGTTGCGGATGTAGATGAGCTTGACGAAGAGTTCGACGGATTGCCAAGCGGAAAGCAGCAGGAGATGGTGAGGGCACGGTATGATCGGCTTAGGACGTTGGGGGCGAGAGTGCAGACTGTGATGGGAGACTTTGCAGCGCAGGGAGAGAGAGTGCAAGCGCTGGTTAGTTGGAGAGATCCGAGGGCAACGAGACTTTTCATCGGTGTGTGCACGGCTGTGGCGGTAGTGCTCTACATTGTTCCTGCCAAGATGGTGGCTGTGGCTTTGGGGTTTTATATGTTGAGACACCCTATGTTTCGGGATCCCATGCCACCTGCCGGTTTGAATTTCTTCCGAAGGCTTCCTAGCTTATCTGACCGGCTGTTGTAGGTCGAAATTTCGACTTATAAGTTACCTACTTGCCACTTGGTTACTTCCAAATCCCAATTAATAAATAATAGTAACTAATAAGTAATAATAGAAAAAGTGATTTGATTGATTTCAATGATTTGTAATTAAATTATTTACTATTTAATTTGCCAAAAGTTACTAGTTTACTCATTACTCACATTAGTGGCATGAAAAACATTAGTATTACATTATTAGTTATTACAACTTTGTCATTTTATGCACTTACATAATTACATTTTATGCATTTATAAAGATAGCAAATAATTAGTACATAATACAAAATACATCACATTAATACATTTCTAAATCATAACTAGTAAATAAAGAGAATCGGGGATCAGGTACGCTAGCCGTTAGCACCGATGAACGATGAGCTTGGCTGCGCATTTAAAATAACAATAAAAATTGTACAAAAGAGATTTCAAACTCAGTTTCAAATACTCTCATTACAAAATGGCAAAAAAAAAACTTTTCATTAAGACACCATTACATTATGATCGGAACATTGTTTCATGTCTGTACTATGTACTTTTTCAACTTTCAACGTCTATTTCGTAAAAATGTACCGACTCTGAAACTACTTGCTAGCACTAAAAACACCGTAAAACATGTATTAGGGAGACAACTCATCTTCATAATATCAATATTTCAAATCAAATCCTAATCTAGTCAATTTAGTATTTACGTTCAGATTCCCTACTTGCCTTGCTGGAACAACTTGATGAACTGCATAACAAAAGTAAACCAGAACTTGATTGAATAAACAGCAAAGATCATGCCCTATAGTCTTCAAAATTTACAAAAAGAGGACGAGGAGGGAGAGAAAAAAAGGACCTGGGATGTCTTCAGTTCCAATTCTGCCCATTCTAAGGATGAAACAGTGCCTTCAACTACACCAACACCTGCATAGATATATGTCCCATTACCCTATGAGGACAATAGAAGAAGAAAAATTAAAATTTTAATAAGGATTAGTTATGTCAAAATTAAATGTGCCTAAAACTCCAAAGGGTTCAACAAGAGTCAAATATTCTGCAAAAATATGTAGTGGGCCACTGTGGTCATAGATCCTGCGAAAACTGTTTCCAAGAATCACCCCAAGTAGGGATGCAAACGAGCCAAGCCGAGCTTTAGGCTATAGCGCTAGGCTCGGACTCAAGCTTGTTAAGGTTTTAGTCAAGTTCGGACTTGAAGCATATTTCATAAAGCTCGAGCTGAGCTCGCAGCTCGATAAGACAAGTTTAAAGCTTGGCCTAGCTCCCAAATGGGATGCAAACGACCCAATCCGATCTTTGGACTATAACACTAGGCTCGGACTCAGCTCATTGAGGTTTTAGTTAAGTTTAAACTCGAAGCATATTTCACAAAGCTTGGGTTAAGCTCGGATCTAGATAAGAAAGGTTCAAAGCTTGGGCTTACTCGCAAGTCGCAACACTATAACCTCAAAAATTATATTTAAATTTAGAATACCTGAAACTCAAACCCACGAGACCACAACCTTTCCTATAATTTTTAAATGGATTAAGTCATTAACCACCAAAACTTTTGTCATGTATATATTTAATGAAAATACATTATATACTATTACTATCAAACTTTTCGAGCCAAGCTCGATCACAGCAGTTCAAACTCGGGCTCGAGTCGTTAGGCTTAACATGCTTAGACCCTAGGCTCGAACTTGAGCTTCGAGCAAAAACTTGCAACTCTAATCCCAAGGCACTTGGAAGAGGACTAACCCCAGTAATCCCCACAAGGAAACGACCGCAAGGATTGCTAAGACAGGTTGACTTTCATTAACTGTCGTATTGAAGGGTTTGAATAGTTTCACATCTGCACCCATCAGGAAGTCAACCTGATGCAACTATTCAACCCAATGCAACTATTTTGAATGAACTTGAAAACACCATGCAGGTGGGTTTGCATAATACTATTCAACCCCTCCCCCTAATTTACTCCAGTTGGTACTCAGTAGTCACCACCAGTGGGTTCTCAAAACCTCACGTGTGCTCAATAATCAGCATCAATTCACGACCAACACACCGCCATCTACATGTATCTAATAAAGTCTGGTCAAGAGACAGACCGTATTGCTACAAGTCCACAACATATTTTAATTTTCAAAATAATTAAAATCACAATCTATAACTCTATAAGCATAGTAAAAACTGAAAGAGATACAACACACTTATTTTTTATGATACCTGTATAAATATAATTGAGATGAATAAAATGACTAACCTTTTCCATTAAAGCAGATCTGATCCCAACAGCAAATTCACTCTCATTGCCCCCAAGCCAACCAACAGGACCAGCATACATTCCTCGATCAAATGTTTCTAATACATAAATTATAATTGATATATTTTAGACTTTTGGTACCCGGCATATCATGTAGAAAATAGTGCTGGATGAAGTTTGAAACTTGACAGAGACTGTGAGATTGAATGAAAAAGAATACTCAAATCTTAAAAGTGCTAATTATGAACGCGAGGTGATGTTAATCGGTCGCATGATGCAGTTCAGAATTGTCCGATGTTAGCCGGTGAGACGATCCCAGCGAGAAATTAGGTTAAGAAAGGAGGCGGGCAAATTGATCGTAAAAGATGTAATTGGAAAAGTTAAATTGAATTGAATGAATCATTACAACGATAACAATAGTTATTTATCTGTAAACTATACTCATCACAGTTAACTAGATGTTTAACAACTAACTAACCTAGTTTACATCAACTAACTATTGCTGTTATATCGTTGCTGGACTAACTCCTTGAATTGGTCCATTATTGTTTGTTTAAATATTTGCATTGTAGTCCTTCAGTTTCTCAGATTATGTGAAGCATCCAACTTCAATGCTTATTATTTAACATTTAGTCCCTAGTTGATTATCAACCAGTTTAGTTTGGTTGTTATTTCCTTTACTGATAAGTGATTTCATTATGATATAGATCACCGTCCTTCTATTTAATGTCTATCTACTTTTCCTATGCAATTCAAGAACTATACTTGATAAGTAGGAAAGTATATTACAGTGGAAAACTGAAATTAAATCACCTGTTTCAGCTATAAATTGGCGTGCCTCTTCTGTGGGTAATCCACAAACTGCTGGAGTAGGATGGAGGGATAACAAAATATCAAACTGCAAAATATGGAAAAGAAAAGTAGATAGTAGTAAATACAAAAAGCATTAGAAGTAGTTGGATGCACAAATTTAAGATAGAGTTAATTATACATAGTCATAAACAAGAAGGAACAACATTTACTTCAGAATCTACCTCATCGTCTGCACTTTTCAATCTGGATGTTAATTGAGCATACAAGTGTTGTACCCTAGTAAGTTTTCGAATTATTTTATTTGGTTTCACAATGACCTCATCACATAGAGCCTGTATGACAGAAGTTTCATCATAATTTTAATAATAAAAGTTTCACAAACAAATATATGCTGAACTGGACTTGCCTCCAGCTTCTGTCTAATGGATTCTCGTACTATGGTAAACTCAATATCATCCTTGCGACTGCAGAAGATTTGTGAGATGGTATGTCACGAAGCATGGCCTTTGAAAGAATCATTGCATCCAAAATTTAAAATATAATTAGACAACAGATTGGGATACGATGCAAAATGATTTAATCCCATCTAGTTTAGCGTACATTGCGAGAAGGATTACGAACTTGCATATCAGAAAGAAGACAATAGCAAACTTAACTACCAAAAAACCTGCCTTTGAAGTAAATCATTTTCAATCTGAAGGTCTTCATCTTTAGAAACACCTCTTCTACGGGTTCCAGCCAATGCCTCACTTGAAACATGTAAATATTTTCGGTGAAACAGTTTCTCTGGCTATTCAAAAAATGTGTAAAAAGAATTGGTTATGTTTATGTACCCAAAAACCTATATTATTTAAATGCTATAATATTAATAATTATAATGCATGGCTTCAGAATAATACAATAGTGTTGAGAAAGAATACAAATATCCTTAAATTAATAGAATAGTATAAACCTGATGATGTCCTAAATTTTCGAGCAACTCCAAGAAGATGACCAATTGCTTATATTATTATTTTTAGTTATGGGGGCTGAATCTCCAACCTTTTATATATGTCAAAATGGCCGTTGCCAGTATACCAAGGACTCAAGGAGTTTATAATCTTTTATTAAAAAAACTTCATACTATATATTGGATTATTAATGTAGGCCGATCTGAAGAGAGAGAATCCAATGGAACAGTGTCGATAATTCAGATGAGAGATTGATGTTTCTTCTTGAATTAGCTATACAATGCAGGAACTCGATTGCAATCCACCAATCCGATGAGTAATTACTGAAGAAAGAAGAATGATAAGGATAATAAAGTAGGAGTACGAAAATACATTAGGACAAAAATAAAGTTATAAGTTGTAACCGATACATCCTTCAGGTCCACTCGAATTTACCCTCTCATTAAGTGAGAGTGGAAATCTACAATGAGAGTTGGGCTGACTCATTAAAGAGAGAATGCTATGGCCTGAGTCATCTTGTGAGCCAAGGACTTGTCAAAGAGACGGTGGCCTACATAAGTTATTGGGTAAAAGCCTCAAAGATATTTAAAAGAGGATTAGCCTGAAAAATCAAAGAAGATCTGACCCTTGGATCCAAATGAAATTAGAGCACAACCTAATTAAAAGGGGGAAAATATCTGCTATCACTCTACCCTTAAAAACTGGGGATATTGCATGAAGACAGTCAAACAACGATTGGTAAATTGCTATTGGAAATTAAAATAATAAAAGTATACACGTGTGGAAATTTTAATAGGAATTGGTATTATCAGCTTACAGTATTTCCAATAAAAGCAAAAGCATCAGATGGTTGAATACAGAATTGGTATGCATTTTGACTCTCAACCTGCTAGAACACAACTGAATAGTTAATATATAAAGTGCCTGGTTTGTTAAATGGTATAGAAATGCATCATGAAAAGGAGGCACGCACTGATAGACGAGCTAACACTATTAAAGGATCCATATCAGTGTTGGTGACCATTCTACTCCTCCTTGCAAGAACAACCTAATCGGAAAAAAGTAGGTGAAAGGTGAGACAAAGTAGAAAACAATAACACCAGATAATTAAAATGATTGGATCTTCAAATTGTTGTGATGACGAACCACGAATGAACTTTGCAAATGTTTATCTTCTCCAAAGTTCATAAGAAGAAGAGAAAACAAACAAAGTATGTTCATAATTTGAGGGAATCACCTTCACACATTCATAACTTTTTCCCCAGATAATTTGCAATGCCTTCTCAACAACCGCATCCCAGGATATACGATTAGGAATATCATTATGACTGATAATGGTTGCTAGAGGAAGATCATTTTGTGACATGGCACAAAATGGAGAAATCTACACGAGATTTTGAATAATTCCATGTAATAATTAATCTGTATTTTTCTTTAAGGAATAAAAAATGATATGAAATGAACACGGTTAAAGGACTAGCCTGGTTGATGGTAAATTTGAGTCTATCGATTGCTTTTTGCCATGAGTTGAGAAGGTTTTCGTCCCAGATTATATTTGTAGCCAGTGTTGAACTTTTTTCAAGCTCATTAAATTCAACCTGTCATCTAAAACTATGTAAATCAAGAAATTTGCATAACTAAAAACAATTATGCAAAAACACTGTTAAGTAGACCATTCAGGACCTGTGGCACAATAAAATAAAAAGAACCAAAATCTTTCCATTCAGGAGAAATATCCCGCGTTGCATCAAATCGTATAGCTCCGTATGCACGAATAAATGGATTGTTCTTGGAGAGAAACCTATAACGATGATAAAAAAAACTGCAATGGTCAAAAAATATGTGTATTTCAGAGAATACTTAACTAAAAAATGTCAGAATACCTCTTAATACTTTTCCAGTCTCCAAATGAAAAGGGATCGTTTCCTCTGAAGTAAACTGCACATCCAACACCCGCGACACTAACAATTTTCCTTTCCAATCCTTCGTCTCCCAAATTCCTCTCCTCCTCTCTTCCAGAAAAGAAAATTCTCGACATCACTGTCGCTTTCTTCTGCTCCCTCAGCCAACCAAGTGCGTCCTCTCTCCCTCTTATCGGGACCTAAATTTTTCAGAAACCTTAAAACCTAAAAAAATCATACACTACGATTCTACTCTCTAAATGTGGCTCACCTCGAGCCGGATAACGCCAGAGGAAGCGGCAGGTGGATTGGCGTCTAGTGCAGCGATAGCGGAGTGAAGTTGAGGTACGGCTTCTTCTAGTGTGGAGACTGATAAAAGCATACGCGTCGAACAGATCTCAACCGGCTCCACTCCACCGCCACATCCATTCATGCAGAAATTCTTGCACCTCCAACAAAACCGCTCGTGCGATCTCTGCTTCGACGGATTGCGAGGACGCCGGATGCGGACGTGCCGAAATGTGAAATCCAATGTCGTCAGTTGCAATGCCAGATTCGTCATCGTCGTCACCATGGATGATGATTCTTCGTTAGTGCTAAATACGTTTTTCTGCTTATTATGATTTGACCACTGAACCTCATCTCTAACTTTGGATACCGTACAACAATCGAAAACTTGTAGATTTCGTTAAATTTTTTCAAGGATTCTTTTGCAATTAAAAATATTACAAAGGTTATTTTTACAAACCAATAGGAAAATAAACCAAGGGGGGTTTTACGAAAATCGTAACACTGACGGATTATATTATATTATATTATATTACAGGGCCATAAGCCCATAAGCCCACAGCCTGAGTATATATTATGTACTAATAAGTAACAATCGTAATCGGGCATATTTTAAATATAAATACTCTTTATCTATCTCGTCGGCGTTATTGCCGCCGTCGATCGTCGATGTAAAAATAGCTATGTAGCTACCAAGCTTTGAGAGGATACCTATGGATGCAATCAACCCAAGGGTTATCGACGTCTAATTTTGAATCGGAGAGGGATTTCCACACAAGACTGCAGACCTTAAACCCAGTGCCGAAACCAAGCATCCACACTTTCTCGCCTTTCTTGACTCTACCCTTCGCTTCGAAGTAAGCAAACTCGTAAAATATAAGGCTGGAAGAAGTGTTACCGAACCGATGAAGCGTCATCCTCGCCGGCTCCGTGATCTCATCGCTGAAATTCATCAATCTTCCCACGGTCTGGATCACAGCCTTCCCGCCGGTGTGGATGCAGATGTGTTCGAACGCCGTTGTGAAATCCGGCACGTTTGGCTTCTTATTTTCTCTGTTGACATACGCTGCGGCGTGGTTGTAGGCATATTGGAGAAGCTGAGAAAAAGGCAGAACATGTAGTCCTAATGTTCTGATGTGTTTCTTCAATCCCTCTCCGGCGACTCGGATGAGATCTTTCTTCAGAGACACACCTAAGAGCCCTTCTTCGTCTTCACCCTATCAAAAATATATATAAAAAAAAACCGGTTTAATTCTTGACCGTTGCGACATTAATGGACGGATTAAATTAAATAATAAAACAACTGTCGGATAGAACTAGACTACTATGTAGGAGTAGAATGGAGATAGAATTATTTTAATTATTTATTATTGTACCTGATAGGCGGCGCGATAGGAAAGATCATCGGCGCCTTCGTTTGTTCGGAAGGACTGGAGGAGTTGGAGCTTGGCCTGGGATCTCCGGGAAGGATCGTTGGTGAGCAACATGGCGGCGCAACCAGCACGAAATATGCAGTTTGTGACGAGCATTGATCTATCGGCACCGAAGTACCAATTCAAACTTACACTCTCGGTGACAATCACGAGAGCGTATCGTAGACGTCTTGAGCTCGACATGAGTCTGGAAGCAAGATCGATGGAGATAGCACCAGAGCCACAGCCCATTCCGCCGAGATTATACGTCTTGACTGCCGGATCAAACCCAAAGCTGTTGACTAGAAAAGCAGAAAGAGACGGAGAAGGAGCAAACATTCCACAACTGACAATAACGGTGTCTATAAGCGGAACCGGGACACCGGTCTTTTTGAGAAGAGAATCGACAGTCGCATACATTCCTTCCGTCAACTCCTCGACCGCCGACTCATGCGTGGCATGGTCTTCCGTCCCGAATAGGAAGTTAGGCCCGTACGTCTCATCTCCAAGCCCAGACTTATTGTATATTCCTTTCATGAACTCCTGACTTTTCTCTGAGAATTTCCCGTTCCGACGGAGGAAATACTCGCATATTTCGTAGCTACACCGGCGCTCAGACGACGGACGGTAACAGGAGTAGTTCAGAAATAGAACCGGGCGTGGACGGGTGGAGAGGTAGAAGAAGACGGAAACCGCCAAACAAAACACCGACGAAAATACCAGTGTTTTATGGCAGGAAAGAAGGCAGAACAGTTGTTCTTTTGACGTATAAGGAAAGAAGTTGTGTACTGTAAGTGTAAACACCGACAAGAACAACACTCGTAAGATATGAGTTCGAGAGAGATGGAAGAGAACAGACAACTGTTTCAAATACGCTCCTTCCATTCTTCTTCTGACTTCCTTCTCCGACGATCGTCTTCGATCTTCTTTATTTTGCATTGTTGCAATGCCATGCCAAGTATATATAGGGGTGGAATTCAAATAAGCCGCTGGAATATGGACAAGGACAACCCGATCCATCTTACACATACACCCCCGTATTTATGTATTCTTTCATTTATACCCTTAAAAATCCACACCTTCCTCCGTAATTTTTATTATGATTAGTTGATAATTAAAAATCTTTGATTGAAGCAAATCTTGATTTCTTTTGAACTTTCTTTCTTCTTCACCTTTTCTTCGTTAAAAAAACATTGATTAGGTATGACTGAAAGAGGTTTAAGCAAATCAAGTCACTATAAGTGAATGAACGTCATGAATTCTTTTTTTATTCATATATTTCGATAAAATACATGGTATATAAGTAAATAAAAATTAAAATACATTTACTGAAACTCAAACCTTAGACCTTTAGCTACCTTAATAGTGTCTGTAAGTAACTGGGTTAATCGAGTTGTGTAAATGAAAACTTAATCGATAGTTGTTTAAGAATTAAGACAAACCCAGAATGTCGATAAGAGCCACCTTTATATGAGCTATATAATATTATCACTCATTACATTATCTAAAAATTATATTAAACGAAAATGATACGAGATAATTAAAATATCGAACCATAAATTAACCATTTTAATAGTTATTGTTATCAGTTAAGTTAATCTTGATTATAAAGTGCGCATTAACACAACACAAAAGTTAAATTAAATTAAAAAGAAAACAGTTAAGAGTTGATGTTGATATGTAGTAGAAGGGAGTCTTGATTATTTTACAACCGTAAGTCCTAATTAGAAGACTTTAACGATATTAAATGATGCACCGTATTGAATGCATTATTAAATATTATGTAAAATACCCAATCGTCGTTTGAAAAGCCACACGACTAATTAAGTGATCGAGTATATAATTATAACCTTAAACCTTGACATTAAATTCTTAAACCCTAAACCAGCTGACAGTCTATTTAAATTATTTAATTTGACCGTTTGTTTGAAAAATATATTTATATTATATTATATTAATTGCAACTGCATTTGTTAACCATCGTCATGCATTTTGCCTTTTTTGGAATGATCTATTTTTATACATAGGATTTAATTTAGTAGTTACCTACAACAAATTAATAAATTATTTATCCATTTTTTTTATTCATAATTATTAAAATTATCGAGGGTTAAATTAGAATGTAATTATAAATGAAAAATTGAAAATATATATATGGATTTAAAAAATTGAAATAGACATGTTTTTAAATCTATCGAAAAATTTAAAATACAAAAATGATTTGGGTTGAAAAAACAATTAATTAAATTCGAACGAGTGGACAAAAAATGGGCTACGGATGAACACACTCAACAATGCGGTCAGTTCGGATGGTGATTGTTTTGGTCAAGACACGTTTCCATGACTAAATAGACCCAACTCGCCAACATGTGTTTTTCTTGTCTGGATGATGGGTCAGGTCAATCAATGGTTCGATCGATCAATGACTCCTTGGCTCCTGAATGGTCATCGGTTTTATATATTAAATATTCTGTGTCGAATTGAAGTCAAATACGTACAGTGGCTAGTGACAATCTTGAAGAGTGGACTTGATTTTTTTAATGAATATATGTACCGAATTTGTAGTCGAATTAGCGTTGAGTAATTGATCTAGTGCAATAAATTTGCGAACCAACTACTTTGTTGGTTAGATCGTTCGGACTCCAACCTACTTGTTTAATTGATAAAGACAAAATGAGCAAATTTGCATAGTAATTTGTTGGGTAGTTTAAACAGTTAATTAAATGATGGTTAAGATAGATATGATAAGAGTTAAGTTTTAGAGCCAGCATAGGAGGAAGGGATCGCAGAGCACCGTCGTGGTGACCGGAGCGATTAGAGTTTGGCAGAACCCAAGCGGCGTGAGGGAAAGGAGGAGGCGCGATTTAGCAATAGTTGGAGAACCAAAAAGTTGTATTAAAATAATAAAAGAGAATTATTTATACAAGTAACTAATAGGCCTATAAGCAATGAGCCAGATTGAATAATAACTAGATTAAACTAAGATTAACTTAATGATAATGAATTAGTTTAGAGTTTTTAACAAGATAATCACTACTATATATATTGTAACTACGTCTAAGATCTTGATGATACCCTCTCGGAACAAGTTCGGTTCAATAAGCTCGCACAGTCTAATAGGTTAAACTTATCAGACCCAAAAAGGTTCTCCGTTCAAAAGTGTTATTGTATAAATACTCTTAAAGATGATACTTAAAGAGGATTTTTTACCTAACCCTAACATTATACATTAGAGATCATATATAGTAGTTTTGGGTTGCGTCGTTTACTGATAATTAATCGATTCAATCATACAAACAAATAATTCGATACAAACAATACATGAATAATTTAAGACTTCTTAGTGAACGTTTCCAAACATTTATTAATTTCAAATCAAACCAAATGTGAAATTGATCTCTGATTGAAGATCAACCACTTGATAGATCTTTTGAATTCACATAAGATGAAAAAAACAAGAAGATAATGCTGGAATCCATCAGTAATCAACCTGGAATCCATCAATATTAATCAACCAGCTGGAATCCACCAGAAGACAAGAGGGGAACAAGAGGAAAATAAAAAGGAAGATAAGGATTAATACATTGACAATACAAATTAGATAAAAACTGTCAATAACTCTAGTTTAGCTTTCTTTTTGTTGGTACAATGCTCCGATAATTAACCGAACCATGGACCACATAAGTTCACGGCCCCAAACCCTGCAGGTCGAAACGGACAAGGAACCGGGAGACTCGGCGTAGTATAAATACCCGCCCTGGATCGGACCACATGGGAGGAAGAGTTGAAATCATAAAGAAAATCTCACTTGTAACTGAAGAATACCACGTACTTGTACCAAAGGGATCGGAAACGTTTCTATGGGTGTAAATAGGTCTGGGTATGAGACTAATTTTATCCTCATTAAACATTTTAGACCCCGATGTCTAGGTCTAGATTAACTTTAATGATTAATATATTATCTTAACTTTAATGTTTTAATTATAAAAGTATTTATTATATTTTCTTATTAACCTATATTATCTTCAATCTTAGGTTTTTAATTATAAAAGTACCAATTATATTTTTTTTAACCCTAATCTATTTTTTAAATTACACAAGTAACACAATTATACAACCTTTATAACTCGACGGGGATCCGATTCCAGTGATAAAAAATCACAGGGGAGGAGTGATCGCCGGCAGGAGTGAAATTTTGGGGGAAAGAAACGCTAACGAAATTAACGGATCTTTAAATGCGAAAATATCAAAAATAGTATTTGAATTAATACTTATTTGAGTTTACAACTGTTATTTATAATATTTGTAAACTTCTAAATCTATTACAACCCTGAATTTACTTTTATTACAACTGGGTCCATTCTACGATTTAATTAAAAAATCTTCTTCTGGGCCGGTCCATTTAGACTTTAATTCTTCTGGGCTGTAAACTGTGGGCTTTAACCTGTATTAAACTTATACAAACACACCACCAATTTATATAAATTGTTTATTAGTTAAAGAATTGATAATTATAATTATAATTATAATTACAAATATAATTGAATAATACTGATTATTAACCTTAATCTCAAACACAAGATATGTTTTAATATTCCTAGTTTGAAAAGAGTATTATTCATTTCAATTTCCCCTACTCCTTTTGTGAAGATATTTGCCAATTGGTCTTTAGTTCCAATTGGCTTTAGGATGATTAATCCTTTTTCTATTTTTTCTCTTGTGAAATGACAATCCCTCTTTATGTGTTTTGTTCTTTCATGAAAAACAGGATTTTCTGCTATGTGAATTGCAGATACATTATCACAAAAGATTAGGGCTGGTTTATCATTATAAATTCTTAATTCATTCAATAATTGATTTATCCAACTTATTTCACTTGAGAGCTTTGCCATTGCTCTATATTCAGCCTCTGCTGAAGATTGTGATACTAGCTCTTGTTTTTTAGATTTCCAAGAGACCAATGAGTCTCCTAGAAGTATGCAAAAGTCAGTTACTGACCTTCTGGTTAGGGTGCATGAACCCCAATCAACATCACAATAACCTCTTAGTATAAGAGGTTTGTCATTTCTTATCATAATCCCTTGCCCTGGGGAATTTTTAAGGTATCTTAATAATTTTATAACAGCTTCCATGTGAAGCTCAGTTGGTTTTTGCATAAATTGACTTAAGGTTCTTACAGCAAAAGTGATATCAGGCCTTGTTGTATTTAGGTATATCAATTTGCCAATTAACCTTCTATATCTGAAAGGATCCTTTAACTCTTTAGTTTTATCCTCTCTCCAATCTTGTTTTTCAATGGGTATTTTGGAAGGTTTGCTTCCTAAAAGCCCATTGTCATTTAAAATATCTAATGTATATTTTATTTGGGATAAAAAAATCCCATTATCTGAATATGATACTTCTATACCTAGAAAATAATGTAATTTTCCTAGATCTTTTAAATTAAAGTATGAATTTAGATTGGTTTTTAGGATTTTTATTTCTTTTTCATCATTTCCTGTGATGATAATATCATCCACATAGATCACCATATATATCACATAGTCTTTGTTCTCTTTAATGAACAAAGAATAATCTGAAAAAGCTTGTTTGAAATTCATTTTCAGAAGTGTATCTTTAAGCTTGGCAAACCATTGCCTAGAAGCTTGCTTAAGTCCATATAGGGACTTTTTTAATTTACATACTCTTTGATCTTCTTTTTTTAGAAAACCAGGTGGAGGCCTCATGTATACATCCTCATTTAGGTCTCCATATAAAAAAGCATTATTTACATCGATTTGATGTAAATTCCACCTCTTTGCAGTAGCAATGGTGATCAAAATTCTCACAGTGGTAATTTTTGCCACTGGAGCAAAGGTTTGATAATAATCAAATCCCTCTATTTGAGAAAATCCTTGAGCTACTAGTCTAGCTTTATATCTATCTATTTCTCCATTTTGGTTATATTTTATTTTGAAAATCCATTTTGATCCAATAGATTTTCTTGTTGATGGGAGAGATACTAAATCCCATGTTTTATTTAGTAAGAGAGCTTGCATTTCTTTTTCCATAGCTTCTACCCATTTTGGGTTTTTTGAAGCTTCTATATAACTATGAGGTTCATTGCTCATAGATATTTTCCTTAAATATTCTTTTTTCTTTTTATTTATTTTTTTATATGATATGTATTTGTTTAATGGATGATTAGTGCTAAAATTAGCACTATCATAATCATTATCATCCATATAGTAAAAATCATTATTTTTAGAAGAAGATTTTATTCTATTTGATCTTCTAAACTCAGTATTGTTTGATATTTCATCAGAGTTTAATTTCTCTGATTGTATCTCATTTTGAGATGATTTTTTAGTCAATATGTCATTTGATGCATTTTGCAAATTCTTGTCTGAATTTGGGTTTAAAACAGTCTTATTTCTGTTTGAAAAGGCATTTTCATTTCCTCCTGAGATTATTGCCCCAGGGGAGGTATATGGAAGGTTATTCCTGTCTGGAATTAAATTTTCTGAAAAAATTTCATTCCTGTCTGGATTTGTTGATCCAGGAGAATATACTGCCTCAGGGGAGCTTTTGTTTAAAGATGAGTCTTCTCCTGAGCTTATTACCCCAGGGAAGCTATCTGAAAAGTAATTTCCTGGATTTATTGACCCAGGGGATATCCTATTCTTGTCTGAAAATGGATTCTCATTTTCTAAACATGAGTTCTCATTCCTGCCTGGATTTATTGATCCAGAGAGAACTCTGTCTGAATTTATACTTTTATCTTCTGGATTTATTGATCCAAGAGGAGTTTCACTTCTATCTGAATTTATTGATTCAGATGAGACTTTATCTGAAAATATGCTTTTATCTCTTGGATTTATTGATCCAGAGGAGATTCTATCTGAAGCTATACTTTCCTTTTCTGAATTTAATGATCCAGAAGAGGTTTCATGATTATCCAGAGCATTCTTTGGCTCTGTTGGGATAGAAATATCAGATTCATTGTTTAGATTTTTATTTAACTCTAGTGGTATATTAGTATCTAGAATTATATTTTGATTATTTTTGGATGATTCTAGCATTATAGAATTTGACTTTGTCTTATTTGACACTGTAATTGGCAAATCATCATCATTAGATGATTCTCTATCCTTATTTATTATCATCTCATCATCTGAAAAAAAAACAGAATTATTATTTGGTGCTGAATTAATTTTCAGTTTTATATTTTCAGTTTTATTTTTCTTTTGAGATAGATCATCTTTGTTTAGATTATGATTGTTTTCATATATATTTGCAATGAAAACATCAAAAGTACTTTTATTTTGTTTATTTTTAAGATTTTTTTCTTTAATTATTCTAAAAGGAAATATCATTTCCTTGAATACTACATTTCTACTTATAATGAGCCTTTGAAGCTCAATATCTAAGATTACATACCCTTTTGTACCTTGTGGGTATCCTAAAAAAACCCCTCTTTTTGCTCTCTCAGAAAACTTATGTTCTCTATTATTGTTATTAAAATAACAAAGACACCCAATAGTCTTTGTTAATGTAATATTAGGTTTTTTGTTATTCAAAATTTCAAAAGGTGTTTTATTATCTAATGATTTTGAACAAGTTCTATTAATTATGTGTGTAGCCCCTAAAACACAAAAACCCCAATATTTTATTGGGAGGGCAGCATGTAGTTTTATTGCTCTAGCAATATTTAGGAGATCCTTATGTTTTCTCTCAACTTTGCTATTTTGTTGAGGAGAATATGGACAGGAAAACTGATGGATCATACCATTTTCCTTTAATAATGTGTTGAATTTAGAGGATGTGAACTCTAAACCATTGTCACTTCTTAAAATTTTTATATTTATATTAAATTGAGTTTTAATCATTTTAATGAATGAATTGATTATATCTAGTACTTGAGTTTTATTTTTCATTAGAAATATCCAAGTTGTTCTACTTTTATCTTCTACTATGGTTAAAAAATAAAAATTTTGATCATGTGTTGGTATTGGGAATTTACCCCAAATATCAACATGTATTAAGTCAAATAGATTTTCACTTTGAGATGAACTTTTAAGATATTTTAATTTTTGTTGTTTGGCAAGAGGGCATATATCACAAAATGAAACATCTTTATTGAATTCAGAGTTTTTACTAAAATTTATGCTATTACAAGAATTTTTAGCTAACAATTTTAGTTTATCATATGACATGTGCCCCATCCTAGCATGCCATAGCTTTATATCTTGAGTGGCTCCACAAATAGCCTCTCTATCAAAGATGTAAATCCCATTATCTATGTTACCCAGTCCAATCAGATCCTTGTTGTGAGGATCCTGAAAAAAACATTGTGACTCATTTAAAAGTATCGATATACCCATATCTTTAATAATCCTATATAAGGAAATTAAGTTCAATTTAAAATCAGGGATATAATAAACATTTTTAAGAGTTATGGTTGGAGAAAGCATGATTTCTCCTACTTGTTTTATTAGAAAACAAGTTCCATCAGGTATTGAGACTCTTTTGATTTTTTTAGAGTCTCTCAAGTTCTTAAAGAGTGTTTTATTTCCACTCATGTGCTGTGAAGCACCACTATCACATATCCATTCACAATTATTTGAATAATAAGCATTACATGCTAATTTATTTTAAAAAAAATTACCTGTATTTTTCAGGAATAAATTCTGCATGATTTTGTATTCCTCTTCAGTAATTGAATGGGTTGCTGAACTTGCATGTTCTGTTTTGGCTTTTTTATTGAACCCTTTGCTTGACTCTGGGTATCCATTTAAGTGAAAACATTTATCCTTAGTGTGACCATAGAACCAACAATGATCACATCTTATTTTCAGATTTAATTTCATTCCTTTTTTACTCATTTTATACTTATCTGAATTAAAATGTTCACTTCTAAAACCAGATGATCTTTTTACTGCCATTGCAGTATCTGTTTGTCCTAAATCAGAGTTGTATTTAACCAGATGAGTAACCCCTCTTTGTTTTTCCTCAGTTATAACTGTTGAGTAGGCTGAATCCATATTGGGAATTTCTTTCCCAGTTAAAATTTGACCTCTTACATTTAGGAATTCTTCATTTAATCCAAGAAGGAATTTAACTACCCTATCTTGCTCATTTTCATCTTCCCATATTTGAATAGCCCCACAAGTGCACACCCCACAAGTGCATCTTTTTTTCTTGCTTATATCTTGTAGGCTATCCCATATGGCTTTTAGTTTTATATAATAGTCAGGCACTGATAATTCCCCCTGATATAAATTGGCTAATTCTTGGCCAATTAAAAACCTTAAGGGAGCTTGAGCTTGACTATATCTAACTTTCAACACTTCCCAAGCCTCACATGCACTCTCAGTTGACCTAATTGAGGCAGCTATATTTTTCTCACACGCATTTATAATCCATGAGAAAACTACCCCATTAACAGTCTCCCAAGCCTCAAATTCATCTGAATTTTCATCTTTAGGCCTACTAACCTTTCCATTTATAAATTTCTGTTTTCTTCTAGTAACTAGCCAAAGATTCATATCTTTTGACCAAGTAGTATAGTTTACTTGCCCTTTTAGTAATTCATTAACAATCTTATTACTAGGGTTATCACTAGAATGTAAAAAGTAAACAGATGACCTTGTTGTGAAGGCTGTTTCCAAATCAAAGGGCTTCTTTTTAATTCCAGTAGGTATCTTGGGTGTTGAGACTTCAGTGCATTCTTCCATTTCTTGGGTGTCACCATTTATCTCTTTTTTAGCTGCCATGCTCTTGAATATCAGCAACAGCGGCAACTTTTTACTTCAACAGCAACTCTTGATTTTAACAGCAACTCTTTAACAACAACTCTTTAACAGCAACAGTGGCTGGACGAACAGCAGACGAGGGTTGATACAGCAGCGGAAGGTCACAGGAGCGACCGATGATACCATATAACTCGACGGGGATCCGATTCCAGTGATAAAAAATCATAGGGGAGGATCGATCGCCGGCAGGAGTGAAATTTTGGGGGAAAGAAACGTTTAACGAAATTAACGAATCTTTAAAATGCGAAAATATCAAAAATAGTATTTGAATTAATTTTTATTTGAGTTTACAACTGATATTTATAATATTTGTAAACTACTAAATCTATTACAACCCTGAATTTACTTTTATTACAACCGGGTCCATTCTACGATTTAATTAGAAAATCTTCTTCTGGGCCGGTCCATTTAGACTTTAATTCTTCTGGGCTGTAAACTGTGGGCTGTAACCTGTATTAAACTTATACAAACACACCACCAATTAACATAAATTGTTTATTAGTTAAAGAATTGATAATTATAATTATAATTATAATTACAGATTTATGAATAATACTGATTATTATGGCTATCTTTATATTCTAGCTGTTGGTTGAACTTTGTTGGCAGTTTTGATATTTTTTGATACTTTTACTTTATGATTAAGATAGCCATTTGTTTTTTTTCTTTCTTGCAGGTATGCTTGTATCTCTTTTTCTTTTGGATTGTTTTGTCAAATATAACTTTTTGATTGTTGGATATTACTTGATTGTCAGAAATTGTTGATAACAGAATGGCCGGAAAAGATTTCAACGAATATGATATCATTCAAGTAAGTCGATCTTTTTTTTTCAATTTGTCATATATAAGCTTACAACTATTATTTTTATTTTATTATACAAGTTCAATGGTTGACACAAGTCCCACAATCCCATGTCGTTAATGCACTAACCGACTTTTTTCTTTCATTTTTCATTCTGAAAGCTCCGTCGGATTTGCCGAGGTTCAGATATTAGGGTCAAATTTGACACAGAAAACACTAGAGATTCTTTTTTCAGAGCAACTGTAGATTTCATTCTGAATGTTTGCATCAGGTATGTTTTAAAAATAACTCTATCTCTTTTTCATTAAACTCATTTTATTACTTATTGTGGGATATATTCCATTTTTTGTTTTTCAATTTTCTCATTATGTGACTTTCCTGAGAAACTGCTAGAGCAGGAAGAACTATTACTGCCGATCACACTCACATTGATGGCGAGGAAGTCCGACATTTTCTTGCTGGACTTTCTTATAACATCAAGCTCCAAAATTACCGTGCTGCGATTCTTATAAATGCAGCAGTTGCCGTGAAAACCAGATCGTGTTTCTTACAAGCTTGGGTATAGAGTTTCCAGCATTTCAATCTTAGGCATGTAGAGTGCCTCTTTTGAATGTATATCACTTTTGGAATTCATGAATGCTTCAGGGTTGTTTTCATTAACTTTGTCATGTTTTTTTTTATTCTCAGGCACTGGAAGTTCAAGGAAAATATCTCGAAGCATTAGAAGAACTATCGAAGATTTCATCCATCCTTCACACATTTCCTCCAGATGATGGATCGGTATGGTTTTCTTTTTCTTTGTTCACATTTCAGATAGATTATAATCGTATGCTTGACAGTCCTTCATGGTAAGTTGGTAACTCATCTTTTACATCATGTAATTTATCATTCAGCCATTATTTGATAAGTTTGGTTGCTTTTTATTTGTAATTTTTTCCGTCATTATTTACCAAAACACTTGCTAAATACAAATCCATAGCCCGAGATGGAGATGGTTGCTAGCGGACTCCGTAAGAATCTCAAAATCGAACAAAGAAAGCACTTGTTGAATTTGTTCCATGGAGTATCCAACAATGCAAAGATTCAGAGAATTGCTTCTGCTGCCCTTGATTTACAACGACGACGACAAGTAATTAATCTCCATGGCATGTCTCGTTGTATCAATCAATAATAATGTTTGATATCATGTGTTTAATTTCTCTCCATTTTCTTGCAGATTGGGTTTGATCATTCCAACAGCAATGACAAATCCCAACCTTTGTAGTTAGCAATCTATTTACCCATTTTGAAGTTATATTTTATTACGAGATCATCATATCTTCATATTCAAATTGTAATATTGGATTATGTTAATGTTCTTGTAAAAATTATAATAAACTTTAACATGATTTATTTCAAATCCCAAACACTGATATAAAAGTAATTTTCTTCTTTCATCAGTGATATTTTTTACTGTGATGTTTTATTTATTACTCGGAGGTCGAAATGGGAAGTTGAGACCTCTGGTGTGGTCTGTGTGGATAGGGTGTCAAACGCATCGAGCTTTTGCTTATAAAGTCAGGCTCGGCTCGTTAAAGAGTTATTCAGGATCGAGCTCGCGATCGGGCTCGGTTCGTTTTAAGAATTGTCAGGCTCGAAGCTCGCCGAGTTCGGACTAGGCTCATTTTAAGAATTGTCAGGTTTGAAGCTCGCGAGCCCGGGAGCTTGTTCGAACTTAACTTGCAGGTTATTAAACGAATCCAAACCTAAGAGTAGGTTCGTTTATTTAAACGAATCGAACCAAATATTTAGGTATTCGGTTCGGTATGCTCGAGTTGCAACGCTATCTGTGTTACATCTTAAGCTCGGATCGTTAAGTTTAACGAGCTTGAATTTAGGTTCGGGTTCGGCTCGTTAAGCTTAACGAGCTTGAGCTTGAGCTGGCGAGCCCAACAAGCCGAACCTATCGAGCCGAACTTTACTTGACACCCTCACCTAGGTGTGGACCCGATTCTGTGAGCTATGGATTATCTTCATTTGATTTTAAATTCTGATGCTAAAAAATAAAAAAACATTCATGTTTAATTAATCGGACAAATTACTTTCAGTTTTGACTTTGACTAAATTGGATATTAGACCTTTAGGGTTTATCAAACAGATTTCATCTTCCTCTCATAACTAAAACCCATAGCACCGGTCGGATACACACGTCTGGGAGCAATGAAGCTTCTTCCGACGATCCTAAGTTCTTCTGACGACCTTGATTTCATCTTCTTCTTCCTTATTCTAACGCCAGCCATTCTCCCTCTTCGGCAATTCTGTTGCACGCCCTAATCCTCTCCTCCAGCAGACCAAACACGTTCAACATGAAGCGTTTATCACAGTGTATTACCCTAGTTTTCTCCTCTACGAATCGAAGAAGAAGAATTCAGCTACGAAGTTTTTGGTGTTTAAGTTCGATCTCTCGTTGTTCCCAACGCGGTATTTGTTCGTACAACAAAGCCGGTTTATTATCTGAACATCATCAACATGATGATGATCAACACATTGGATTGGTTAGTTATGATTTCCAGAAAATCAGATCGGATGCGCCTTCATCGTCGCCGAAGCCAAGCGACTTTCTTTTTCTACACGAGGCCGTTGCTGCTGATTCCTCTAAATCAGGATTTTCGTACGCAAATAGTTGTCGTGATTCCGCCGGTGAATTATCGAAAGAAGATGCCGCGGTTTTGATTTCACAGATCGTAATAAGAACCAATAGTGATGATGCAAACAACGACTTCGATGATCAAACCAGGGCTTTCCTTCGCCAATTTAGAGGGAAATTGAATCAATCCTTAGTCATCCAAGTTCTTAAACTGTTGAAAATCCCTAATTTGTGTTCCAGATTCTTCCTATGGTCTTCTCAGCAGATTGGTTACCGACACACCGAACCTGTTTACGATGTCCTTCTGGAACTTCTTGGGTTTAACAACAAGAACACCAAAGTGCCCCACCATTTCCTCCACGAAATCGGTGCCAATGACAAAGATCTTCTCCGCAGATTGCTGAATGTCCTCGTAAGAAAATGCTGCCTAAATGGGCATTGGAATGAGGCTATCTCAGAGCTTGGTAGACTCAAAGACTTTGGCTACAGACCTTCTTCCGAAACCTACGCTTCTCTGATCCGAGTTCTCTTAGAAGTCGGTAAGATAGATTCTGCCGTTTTAGTATACAGAGAGATGCACGAGGATGGCCATGCCATGGATAATTTCACAATGACTCGCTTTGCCTATTCACTCTGCAAAATAAGTAGATGGGGCGAAGCTCTCGCTATCATGGAGAACCAAGACTTCAAGCCCACCACCGTTGTTTACACCAACATGATAGCTGGATTGTTGGAGGCATCTCTCTTTGATGAAGCCATGAATTTCCTGGATCGAATGCGATCAAACTTGTGTCATCCCAATTCAGTAACATATAGAACTCTGCTTTCTGGTTTTCTAAAGAAGAAACAGCTCGGTTGGTGTAAAAGAATTGTGAACATGATGATCAAAGAAGGTTGCTGTCCTAATCCACAATTATTCAATTCTCTTGTTCACGCATATTGCGTAGCAAAGGACTATACTTATGCTTATAAACTGTTCAAGAAGATGGCAGGTAGTGAATTTAAGCCGGAATACGTTGCATATAACATACTGATTGGAGGAATATGTGGGAAGAAGGAGTTGCCATCTTCTGATGTTTTTCAATTTGCAGACAATGCATTCGATGAAATGCTAGACTTGGGGTTTGTTCTTAATAAAGTGAATGTTGAGAACTACACCCGATGCCTTTCTGATGCAGGTAAATTCGATAAGGCATATACTGTCATCAAGAAGTTAATGAGTAAGGGATTTGTACCTGATACTTGCACTTACACCAATGTGTTGGAGATTCTTTGCAAGGCCAATCAAATCGAAAAAAGCCTTCTTTTATTTCACGAAATGAAAGAAAACGGATTAGTGCCTGATGTATATACATATACAATTTTGATCAATTGTTTTTGTAAAGTAGGACTTCTCCAACAAGCTCAAAGATGGTTTGATGAGATGATCCGAGATGGTTGTAATCCAAATGTAGTGACATATACAACTCTTATGCATGCTTACCTGAAGGTCAGGCAATTATCTATTGTTGATAATCTGTTCAAGAAAATGCTTGAAGCAGGGTTGTCTCCAAATGTGGTAACATACACAGCTTTGATCGACGGGTTTTGTAAGGTTGGTGAGGTTGATAAGGCACGTGAGATTTATCA
Source organism: Zostera marina (assembly GCA_001185155.1). NCBI lineage: Eukaryota > Viridiplantae > Streptophyta > Magnoliopsida > Alismatales > Zosteraceae > Zostera > Zostera marina. Next base: position 991,794 of record LFYR01000729.1, read on the forward strand.
CAGAATGCAAGGAAGAAGTGAAAATCCGGGTACTGGCAGCATCTATTTTAAAGATGGCACTGATTCAATCAGATCAGAACCAAATGTCTTCACTTATGGTGCTTTAATTGATGGTTTATGCAAGGTTCATAAAGTATCTGAAGCTACAAACTTGTTGGATGTCATGTCAAATACTGGATGTGTCCCAAATTCTACAGTGTATGATGCTCTTGTAGACGGTTTATGCAAGATTGGAAAATTGGATGAAGCTCAGAGCATTCTTTTAAGAATGGCTGACAATGGATGCACCCCAAATGTATATACATTTACCTCATTGATGAATAGGTTATTCATGGACAAACGACTTGATCTTGCATTGAAGGTACTATCTAGAATGCTGGAAAAGTCATGTGAACCCAATGTTGTGACATATACGGTAATGGTTGATGGTCTCTGCAAGGTAGACAAGACCGATGAGGCCTATAAATTACTGCTAATGATGGAAGAGAAAGGATGTAAGCCCAATGTAGTGACGTATACTGCGATGATAGATGGGTTTGGTAAGGTTGGTAAAGTTGATGAATGCCGTGCGCTCTTCAGAGAAATGAATGAAAAGGGTTGTGCACCGAATTCAATCACATATAGAGTGCTTATAAAACATTATTGTGCTGCTGGTTTCTTGGATGAAGCACACCTTCTTTTGGAGGAAATGAAAAAAATGTACTGGCCATGGACAGAGACTTCGGCTAATTACATTAATGTGATTGGAGGATTCAGCAGAGAATTTCTGATCTCATGGGGGCTTTTGGAAGAGACGATGAAAGAAGGTTTAAATCCTGTTGTTCCATCTTATTGTTTTCTCATCAGCGGTTTGCTCAAATACGGTAAATTAGAAGCAGCGATTGAGCTGTACAAAGAGCTTCTTATCATGTCAACAACACATTCGAATCTACATGACATAACTGCTTTTTCTCTACTAATCGAGAGTCTTTGCTTGGCATCTGATATGGACAAGGCATTTGAATTGTACACTGAATTTATCACAAAAGGTGGCATTCCAGAATTAACTGTTATGTTTCATCTCATTAAAGGGCTCATCAATCTGGGGAAGTTTGATGAAGCTATGCAGTTCTCTTATTGTATATATGAAATGGTTAGTAACTTTTCCATGTCAGATATAGTTATGAAATTTAATTTGTATTATTTTCCTGTTATATTTCCATGTCGCTTATTTGTATTTCTCTTTTTTTTATATAGATGAAAGATGCATGTTAGAAACTAGAAGCTCTGAGCCTACGAAGATTGAAGGGAGATGAGTTTCACATTTCTTCAACCCTCATTGTTTGATTGTTCGTTTAAATGAAATTGGGTGTTCAAACACCAATTTAACCACTTTGAATTTACATGTTGATTATCATGTGACCTTTGGCATGTCACTAAGGGGTTTGCATTTCCATCTCCAACTACTTTAAAAGATTGATGAGAAGGGCATCCATTATAAGGTCGTAATAGTTCCAGTGATCATCAGTCTCTATTTTGGCGTCCACCTCTATATCATAAGTTTTAGGCTCAGGTCTATGTGTTTTTGTTGGCAATTCAGTAATGTGGTTTATAACTATCCAGGAAAATAAATCACAGAATGATTGATGCCAGACACTCATCGAAAGTTGCAGCAGAGCAGGAGGTTGTTGGTATTGATGATGGAAGACTAAAGCTTGTTGAATGTTCATACTTCATCTTGCTGGTATTATTATTTTTATCAATGAGAATTCATTTGCTTACAATAAAACAGGTCTTAGAGTGATTATTATTTCAATTAATAAGAGCCACCATACAAAGTCAAAGATATATTTGCTTTGAATATCTTTAGAAATACGTTTGTGCAGGTTCAGATTACATCTACTAAAGACTTGAGAATTGCATATCCTATTGCAGCAGAAGCGGCGGCGGCAACTTTCATGGAGGTTCCAGCAGTGCTTGTTGCTGTGATGGTATGTGTTGCTGGCTTTGCTTCATTACCACTCCCTGCAGAGAGAAGACTCAGCCAACACCCAATAGGTAAACATAAAACCTATTTAAAACTTAAAATCGTTAAATAACTAGTACCTGTACCATTGAAGATCGCATAGTCTGGCGAGTTTGCTGATATGCCTAACAGTTCTATTTTCATAAATCTGAATAAGTAGTCATTCAATCTCTCTTTGTAAATATAGATTGAAATTCAAAGAAGAAGGAAAAACTTACTTGGACATTTTTTGGGATCTGCGTTACGCAACTTGCAAACAGTAGGTAAATTAACAAGTCTATCAAACTTCAACCCCATGTCTATGACTGCTTGTGATGTTCCATTGTGAGCTTGTTGAACGATGTAGCAGAGACAAACAATGTCTTTCTTTGCTATCTCTGATACAGGACCGCAACAACTGGCTGGTGGTTTATCCACCTTACCTGTTGAGTAAGATAAGCAATCTGGTAACTCCGCCATGTATTTGTTACACTTATCAGACAGAGATATCCCCACTGCCAAAGACGACGACAACGATGAGAAGAGGAAGAGTATCAACAACATGGAGGTGGAATCCATTGATTGTATCAATCAATATTGATAGCTAGAACCGTTGAGAGAGTTGAGACTTCTAGTTGCTTTAATAAGATGAGTTGCGTGAAGGATTGGAGCAGTGTGTGTGTCAATTGCCATGCATTAATGAGCATTGCATCTACTTACTTGTTTTACGATGATGTAACATTTGATACTGTTTGATCGATAATTTTTTAATTAATGTCATTACTCATTAGATATATTATTTTTTGACATATCAGAAATTCAGAATCTCATAACTCATAATATATATAGAAAAAGATTGATGTAAATATGTAATATATCGATATATGAGTTATGGTTCTTTTAAATTGATTAAATATAAACAGAATACGATTGAAATGGACGGTTGAAATGAACATGATGATACAGAATATGATGATGTAAATTTCAATGTTTTAAATGAACATGTCTCATTTTATTTTAATATAAATATCCAATCTGAATATCATAAGTTAAATTGTAGTAAAAATTTAATTTTAATATACAGTTACAGCCAGATTTGAATCTCTAAGAAACATTAAAATTCCCATTTTGAACTAACCTCTAATAAATGATAATCATTTGAACTTCTTGTGTTTTATCTGATAAGTTCCAATATTGTTACCATTTAAATTTAAATTTAGAGCGGGAAAATAGTCAAAATACCATGAAATCAGGACATAGTCTACGAAGATGTAAATAATATTAAATAAAGAAACAAAAGATAAAAACAATAATTGAACGGTGACTATTTATTGATCATTGATTGTCATTTATTGACGATGGATGTGATATTGAAATTTGAAAGCATTACAAAACAACCAACAAACCCAATTTAGTGATACCGCGGTAATAGAGGAATACTCTTATGCAAGATTGGAGTGATATAGCCTGATAAAAAATTAATGGAGAATAAACTAAAGAATTATTGGATTTGATAATTATAAGTTTGATCATGCCCAAAACTTTCTTCATTTTCTTTTCAATTTGTCAAAACAATGTATTTGACTTTACAAATGATATTAGAATTATTGTGAAAATATCATACAAGTCTCTATAAAAACATATATATTCTATTACTTAATAGTCAACAATATCTTTTCAAATATACACATACTCCCTAATTTACATTGAAGTCAGTAATCTGTAGTACATTGTGTAATGTTAGCAAATCGTTTATTTTATAATTCCCAATGTATCTCACAGTTGTTGCTTGTGAGTTTGGGAGGTTTACAACAATAAGTTTTACTAATGCCCTTTTTTCACTTAGTGTGATGGTTGGTCCACACATGTGATCTGTGGCTCCACTGTCTATTATCCAGTCAGTGGTGTTCCTAGTTTTTGTATTGAAACAGAGTGATTCTTGGGGCTTACCAGTATGGTTTGGGTTTATTTCTGGTTGTGCTTGTGCTCTGCCCATGTGTACAGAATGTTTTTCCTCTCCTGCTTGTTGATTTTGATTTTGGTTAAGGAGGGATCTTAGCTGTTCCATTATGTCTTGATTGTTTTGATTCCCACTTTGATATTCAGATTGGCTAGCGTTGTTGTTTTGATATCCATTGTCGTTTTCAGTTGTGTGATACTCCTGGTTTATCTCTTTCATTGTGTAGTTGTTTTCATTTTCCTACCACTGTTAGTTTTCAACTTCCTCAGAGTAGCTGTTGTATGCCCTGGTCTGTGGTCTGAAGTTGTTGTTGAAATTTCTGCCTCTTTGATAGTTGTGGCCTCTAGTTGTTTGTCCAGATGGTCTGAAGGGTGGTCTTCTTTGTTGATTGAATTGTGGTTGGAAGGATGGTCTGGGATTTTGTTGATTATTCTCATATGCTGGTCTTTCTGCAGGGTAACCATGCAATTGGTAGCATGTGTTGATTGTGTGTCCTGGCCTTTTACAGCCAGTGCAGTAGGGCCTTTCATTCTGTGGCCTTGGTGGTCTGTAAGGTCCTTGTGCTAGCAGTGCCGTTGCTGACTCTTTTGGTGTCTCCATGTCCTTTGTTTGTTCATCTTGGGTCACCATTGAATATGCTTTGTTTAGATCAGGCTGGGGATCCATTTGCATTATTTGTCTGCTTAGCTGTTTATATGTCTCATTTAATCCATTCAGGAGCTTTATGAGTCTTTTTTCTTGTATCACTTCTACACTTTTTCTGCTCATGTCGTATTCATTCCATAGTTTTGTCAGTTTTGTGTAGTAGTTGCAGACTGAATCTTCTCCTTGTGTGAGATTTATGATTTTTACTTGTAACTGGAAAACTAGTGGTCCATTTTGTATATGGAATCTTGCTTTCAACTCCTTCCATAGCAAATGTGCTGATTTATAGAAGATGAAAGCTGAAGAAAGTTCTTGACTCGGTCCGTTTAGTATCCAAGACCTTACTAGAGCATCAGTTGTTTTTCATCTCTCATATTCTTTCTCATTTGTCTGTTCAGGAGTGGGTATTTCACCTGTTAAGAACTTCTCCTTGTTTTTGGATTCCACAGCTATAACAAACTGTGTACTCCAAATGTTTCAGTTGTTTCCATCCATCTTGAATGGTACTAACTGGATTCCTGGATTGTCTGAATATGTTGGGAAAACATTTTCATTTGACATTTTGTTTCTGAAAAATAAATAAATGCAGATGATCAGAATGATGCTGGAAAATATCAGGACATAGGTGGTGCTGCTATGGAATGTGTCGATCATGTGTTGGTGCCAAGACAGTTTCCTGTTTATCAACCTCTTTTTGATCATGTGGCTTGGAAAAATGCAGCTTGGGCTGGAAGAGTGTTTGAGGACCCTAGGAGCTGGTGAGTTGAATATATGAGGAATAATGAAGATCCTGATTTTGTGGATGATGATCCAGATCAGGGACCTCAACCACTTGACAGCGATCCTGATGATGAAGAACCTGATGGTTTTGACGAGGACTGAAATGTTGATGAGGGAGCTGGTGGTGTTTATGGACTTAGTGATGATGAGAAGGCTAGGGAAAGTGAAGACTACTATATTTTCAAGTGTGAGGAAAATGATTGTGTGAGGATGCTGAGGCGTAGGAGAATGAAGGCAAGGTTGAGAGCTCATTATAAGGAAAAAGCTCTGGACCTTGGAGCTTGGGATGGGGAGTATCCTCCTCGTCTAATGGATAGTCCTTAGTTGAATGATAAAAAACTTTCTGAAACCTTTTGACACTTTGTAAAAAAACTTGAAATGAAAGAAGAAATACTGATTACTTGTGGAAAAAAAAATGTGATGGATGTATGATATTATTATGGATGTATTATACTATGATGAATATCCTCTATTTTCCCTTTTTCAGGTGTGAATGCTGAACAGATGACTGATACGGATCGTCTTTTGGATAGTATGGATGATGTATGGAGTGATCCTTCTTCTTCTATGAGTTTGGATAGTATAAAACAACTATCACAGCAGATTACTGACAAGATATATCGTAATGATGGTGAGATTGATCCTGATTATGGATTGTTTCTCTTGGTGAACCTAAAAAAGGAAGCTGATCTTGTGATCAGTAAGTGAAAAAAAACCAAATTAACTTATGAAGGAAAACTTTTTATCTTTGAAAAAAAAATGTTGTTGTATGATCAGCAAGATCTTTTACTGCTCTGATACCATGTTAGAATTGTATAATTATGATGTATGATTATTCAAATGTTTAAGATGCGATGAAGTATATATATATGATAATATTGAACTTGTTGAAAAGTAAATGACAATACAGATTGTGTAGATTGAGATGATTGCAGAGTGTAGATGCTGAAGATGATGAAGACGATGGACAGATCGGATGAATGATCTCCAGGTGAAGGACAAGCTTGACCGGATGATTTGTATTCAGATGACAGATTGCAGATTCCAGAGGACAGATTGAAGAAGATAGAGATGGTGATTTTAGGACCAAGAACTTGAATCCAAAACCTAGAGATTGAGTTGTAATGGTTCATATTTATGGAGGTAAGGACCCAACGGCTATGAGGGTTTAGGTGGGTTTGGTAGGTGTGTTTAATTGTGGTAATAAATAGGATTAGGAAATGTGTATATTAGGGAGTAGGTGTATATTTGAAAAGATATTGTTGGCTATTAAGTAATATGATATATATGTTTTTATAGGGACTTGTATGATATTTTCACAATAATTCTAATGTTAATATATAAATTTTACGGAGATTTTTGAATATTGATCAATTAAAATGTATGATGATTTAAATTTTGGTAGTAAAAAACACTATAAAAGATTGCAATAAGAACCAGATAGAAGTGATAAATTTGTAAAGGAGTGCAGTGCAGTCTTACACTACATCCGTTGAAAGGCTTTAAGCTTGACTGGAATTCCATCTTCGACTCGTTTATCTTCAAACCATTTGATAATCCTTTTCCTAGGAAGATGTGTAACATACACTATACTGCTTACCATTGCATCCTGTGTTACATGATTGAGAAAATGCATTAATATTTCGGTGGTAATTACTAATTAATTCATCATTTTTTTGATTTCCTTTTGTAAACATACACAGATATTAAAAAGAATCACATGTGAACAAAATAGATAAACCAAAAAAAGCACCAATGCATTGGAAATTTCATTGAAAAATAAGAAATTGAAAATGAGATAAGCATCAACACTCACAGTGGGACGTTTGGTTCGATGATAAACCTTTTCAAGAACTTGAACTTGCATTTTCTTCAATTTTTTCTCTGTCGACCACCTAGATTGTATAAGACGGATGGGAGTCTTTGCTTCTGAATCAGGTTTGACAATTGGTTCGACAAGTGGTTCGACAATTGGGCTTGGATCTTCTTCTTCTTCTATAAATTTATTTTCTATTTGTACTGGTTGTTTTAAAACAATGTCAGGCAATGAGGCAGACAATAACAAAAGATCTGAAGGAGGATTACGGAGCATTTCAAGTACGAATGACCGATCAAGACCAAGTTCTGCCGAGAGACTTTTTATCTGTAAAAATACAGGGAATAAATCGATAGCATAATGGTACTTTTGGGGGATTTGATTTAGGTTAGTTAGCTTACATTTGTCTTACGACGACCAATCTTGAAAGCAGAAGCTAATCTTCGGAGTTGCCAATTCTTTAGTTTTGGACGAATTTCTTCAGCCTCGTCATCTGAGTCTATATTTTCCGATGAAGGAATATTCGAACTAGAAAGTTCATCTAAATCAACATCTCCAAATGCTTCTTCCAATTCTTTTTCAAGATTAGCAAGATCTTCCTCACTAATTTCGTCATCATCATTTTCATCAATGGATATTTCATCATTCTTAAGGTCTTCCTCGAGTTGAGAAAAGAGAGCCTCAAAAGCATCTTCATCTACTCCACCTTCTTCCTTTCCTTCAACGCGTTGTTCCTGTACCTGACCAATTATACATTTATACATACACAATACTAAATAATTTAACATGCTGATGAGAAAATTTACCAAAAATGCAGAAAGAAAATATAAAACCCTACAAAAGGGGAGAAACCTCACCAATTTCTTTCGACGAGCGAAAGCGGTGAAGATAGAAGAAGATCGCTGAAACTGAAGCTGCCTGACGACAAGATGCTGGAGAGGGAGAGGAAGAGTGACGGCTCTTCTTTTACCTCCACCATCCAAACCATGAAACCCTAGACGATGTAAACCACAACATGACGGAGAGTAACAGGCCATGGAAGAAGAAAACCAAATCCTCAGTAGTCAGTTAGTACTTAAATCGAGAAATTTAAAAGAACACCCCATAACTACTTATAATTATAACTATAATCTTTGCCTCTATTTATTTATTTTAAAGAAGATAAACAAATGTGTCATTTTTTTTTTTTTTTTTTTTTATAATGGAGGGTACCTCTCTACAGATGTAGAGCTGTCAACCTCCATCGGGTAAATCTAAGTGGAAATGTACAAAATAAGATTTGAACCCTAAACCTCAGAAATTTTAATAGTTCATGAGACCAGTGAGTCAATCTTACTTTGTTGTAACACCTGAATGGTTGAATCCAAACCTATATAATAAAAAGCTTTTCTGTAAAAAAATTCTTTTACATGTAAAATTCAGGCACTTTAGAACAATATTTCAGGTATCAAGTGTTGGTAATTATGAATTCCTCATTCAACAAACAAAGCACAAACAATAATTCAAACTGTACTGAAAGAGGGATTCATAATTACAAACCATTCTCATCTTGAATCAAAACTATGTATTATCTACAAAAAAAAAAAGACTTCCATAATCATAGAATCCAAGATCTGCTGAAATCTTTAAATCCAATCAGCATAAATCTGGCTTCTCCATTTTATACATTTTGAATTTATGTATTCCATATTCACCGCCAACTCTGTTTTGTTTTTTTTGCGATGATTATATTCAAATTCTCTTTCCCTGACTCTCTTACTATTATAAGCTGGTCTTTCTTTTTCATCATTATCTTTACGACATGCATTTGCAAGATCAGATACTGATACTCTAAGACCGCCACCACCCCTTGGACCTTCTGCTTCAGTACTGCTACTTGGATTTCTCTGATCTGCAATTATAGACAAGCCAATTTATTTTTGAAATTAATACAACAGTTGAATGAGGAGCAGTTCATAATATGAAAAATGAACCGATTCTTTTTCCAAATGAAAACGAAAATTTCATTTTTTTTTGGGTGGAAGGGGGGGAAAACTCTGGCCACAATTTTAAAAAGTGTGAAAAAAAGACAATGAAGTTCAAGAAAAAATAAAATATAATAAATTAACAATAAAGTAGATCAAGAGGTTGAATTTAAAAAATTAATCAAATGGTTGACAATAAAAGAATGTAGATGAAGAGAAACATTGCAGGAGAAAGAAAAACAAAAAAAACTAGACACAGATATGAAACACCCAACCCAAAAATAATTATATGTAGACTCTTCATAGTTCATACTCAACCCAAAAATATTCAACTAACTGACTAATTACAATTAAGATTTAAGACTAATTAGTTACACTAATATGCCCCCTCAACCTTGTTGGAATTGGAAAATGAAGTTGTTTCTATGATCTTGAAACGAATTTGAGCAAAGAACTTTTGTTAAAATATTGACTATTTGCTCAACTACAGGAATACATACAACTTCTATAGAATCGTCTTCTGCACATTTTCGAACAAAGTATAGCCGACTAACTGTGAAATGGGTGGACCTAAGATTATCACAATGAAGAAGTAGTGGAATCTGGACTGAGATTCCAAGTTCTTATGCAATATGAAGTTAAAACGTGAGGTTCGGATGGGAAAGAATATGATGAAACTTATGATTTATGATCTCATTGATATTATAAAAGATAAAACAAGTGTATATAGGCTCTTTGTAACTTGGACATTACAATAATTCTGTAATGCTAACTAACAAACTAATTAAAATTAAGAGTTTTTTTTAAAAGCAAATTAGTTTGTAATTAATTTAAGACTAATTAGTTAAACTAGCAGATGTATTTCAAAATTTGGCAAAAAAAACATATGAAACTATAAACTAGTTCGTATATGCTGAAAAAACTACAAACCTATAGCAAACCAAATTGAGGAAAATGAAAATTCAGAAGGATGATCAGTTCATGTCTTCTGAAAACTTTATAAGCATATATGTAGCAAACCCAATTGAAGAAAATGGGAATACAGAAGAATTTATAAGCATGTACTTTGCCTAGAAAATAAGAAACCCTACAGCAGTGAATTCTGAGAAATAATGATATTCTAAGAAATAAAATTTAATAGAAGTTATCAACGAAAGAGTAAAGTGAAGAAAAGAAAAGTAAAGCATAGGCATAGGTATAGGTAAGTATATATCTAGATGAGAAAAAGGAGTGAGCATGAGAGAAACCTGTGTGACCATGAGCATATAGACAATTATTTCCAAAGGTGCAACTTCCAGTCCTCGTCCAATTGAAGCAGATCTTTTTCTTCGTAGGCAGAGGTCTCTGTTCCCCATTGATTTCAGATGAAAACTTATTGGTTTCGATGGAAATAATATTGGACGGCTCTTGAAATCTAGAATGGCCATTAAGAAGCTGTTTCTCTTGGCCAAGATGAAGAAATGCACATTTAGAACCGTAAGGACAATCCTTGCCACTATTGTACCAGTTGCAAAACTTCTGGGGTCTCCAGTTAGCCTTATCGTGCCAATTATCTGGAGGATCATGAAGATCACTAGCTTCATGTGCGTAACTGCAATCTTCGCTGCGCAATGGACAACATCCCGCTTTGAATCGATCACAAAACCTCGTCTTGTAGAACAGAGACCGGTTGTTTTCGTTACTACTGTTGTTGCTCTGGAATGCTGGCGGGTGCTGGCGGATGAGAGGCGTCGTCATAGTTGACCTTGTGATCGGCTGCATTGAGGAAGGAATCGTACGGTAACGGGGAGGACGGAGGTCGGAGAGTAGAAAATAAAACCCTAGAAACTGAAACGTTTGGTAACTGAATCCGGAAAAGCTGTTTTTTATATTTATTTTCAGTTAACTTTTCAAATAATTTACATAAACATCCTTATGGAATATTCTTATTATTATAAAACACGAATTGCACAAACGATTTCTTTCATACCCTCCAAACAGAAACATTGTATGCAACAGAAAATTTCTGGAATCATGGTTCAGAAATCCCAAACTTTATTTTAAAAAAACTTAAAGTTTAAAGAAAGATTTAAAAGGGATAACAAAAAGGGAAGTGACTAACAAATAACAATCAAAGAAGGAAGAAGAAGAAGAAGAAGAAGAAGAAGAGACTAATCGTCTAGTTTATACACACAGCTTAGAAACAGAAGCAGCAGACTCTAGATTCTCCCAAGTCATTCTATGTTTTTCTTCCATGGTTTCCTGCAGTTTCCGGTCTTCTTCAAATTTGGATTGACAAGCCAAGAACAACTCTTCGTCCATTTCCGTAAACGTCTTCATAACATTTTGTGTTGCATTCAGAACTAATCGGTTCCAATGTTCTCTGATATTCCTCTCCAGTGCAGGAAAAACAAGCGGCAGGATCACCCAGCGATTCTCTGCAATTAGGCGAACAATGTGTGCGTTATTCCATAGTAATAATGCTCGCTCCGCCACCTGAAACAAAACAGTGATAAAAAATCATTCTACATTCACATCAAATCACTCGGAGACAATAGGATTCTGTTAGAATAATGTCAGGTGAAAATTGATGACCCACCTGATAGTGGAAACTATTGAGGCAAAGAGCGATCCGACGAAACATAGGAAAAATGATTTTTTGGAACTCAACCGCAGAAGCAGTTTCCAAAATCTCCTCTAACTCACTCAAGAACATAACTTCTTTCTGACTGTTAGTCACAGGCCAGTACTTCAACAACCCATTGATGAGTGTGCTCGATAACTTGGGTTCCTTCTCCAAAAATTGTGTCAGACAATAAGTTAACTCCAGATGGTACGAACCTAAATTTTTCGGTTTGTGGAGAGGAATCAATGTTCTGCAAAGAAACACCTTGTGTTCTTCCTTGAGTGGTGGTTCAAATCCACTTATAACAGTTCCAAAAACCTCAAGCAACTCAGTTATCCCATTGTGTTTTTGCTTTTCAAAGGGAAATGTGTAGAGTATGTTGTTGATGGACTTGCAGATATATGGTCTTAGGGAGACGATCTTAGTGTAGATTTTCTGAACAACTATTTTAAGACAGTCCTTCTCACGGGGATCCTCGGAATCAAACAGTTCAAGCAATCTTGAAATGAAGATATGATCCAGATACTTGTTTGCAATGGTCTCATCAAGAGATGTGGATGATACAAATTTTATCAACAACTCATATACAATCTGCAGATGCCACCAAGCTGGATCGTAGACAGGTGGATCTTCTTCATTTTCTCTTCCATTTGTTTTAGCAGTTCGATATCTTGGAGGGAATGTTCTATAGAGATTCTCCATGAACATCCTACAACACGTAGCAATAGCTGATTCAGTGAAACGGAAGGTTTCAGTGGACACATAGTCAACTATATGAATCAAGATCTGTCTTTTGATGTCCTTCTCCACAGAATTCTTATCTGGGTCACTGAAATCGAAGATGAAACAACAATGGTTGAGCTTGGCAATGAGAAGCTTCTCTTTTTCATGATCCGGGACATCTTTAAAAGCAACAAGAGGGACAATCCCAACAACCACATTTGACGGAAATATAGCAGACGGTGGGTTTCTTTTTGCGGATGGGGATGAGGTAGAGATGTTGTCCAATCGACAATCCTGTTTGGATGATTTTCTTGGGAACTTGTTCATGAAATGCTTCCAAATTTTCATGTTAACAATAGTAATCAGTACCACCCACCACAAACCAAGTTTTAAAAGTGTTTGAAATCGTAGAAATCGGGCTTCAAGATGAAGAAAGAACCCCCCACACTAAAAATGTGTAGCATTTACAACCAAAACGGGAAAACAATTGGAAGATTTCGGTTGACAAAAGTGGGGAGGTATGAGAAACCCTAAATTGTGGAAACAGATTTGAATTGAGATGCGGATTCAGAGGACGATTATAAATGCGGAAGAAGAGATCGATTAGAAAAGATGAGAATGGTGGATATTACCATGAAAATCCGTTCGCCGAGCTCCGTCGTCTCCTGCTCTCTTCTCTCTACCATAGTCGGCGGTTCTAGTTCAATTTATTTCACTAGAAGAACAGGTTCTCCATTCTAAATTTCTAATAATATTTTATTATTTTTTAAATAATATAAATTAATTAATTATGAAAAAAGAAAAAGATAAATTTGACAGGACAACTTATTATTGCGTAGAATGGTACAAGTGTACGACAACTAATTATATAGATGGCATGAAAATTAACATTTACTATTTACCGTACATAGTAAGATTGACCCAATCGGTAAATATTAAGGTGGTTAAAAATTTAAAATTTTATTTTTAGTTAAATAAAGACCCGCTCGCCAACCCAACGAGCCGAGCTCAAATCTAAAGCTCAAGCTCGTTAAGCTTAACGAGCCGAGGTCGAGCTTGGACCTATTAAAACGTTTGTTAAGTATGTGAGAGGTCACGGGTTCGATCCCCTTATATCTTCAAATAATGATTTTTTTTAATTCAAGTCGAGTCCCGCGGGCTCAAGCCCAAGCCTAGAAAGTCTTTGACAAGTCGACGAGTCCGGCTCTATAAGCAAAAACTCGGGGTGAACGGAGACGGGGAAATACCAGACCCAAAAATCTTCATGACCGGGTACGGGGACGGGGAAATACTCGAACTCAAAATATTTCATAATCGGGTACGGAGATCCCCGACCAAAATGTCCGGGCCTGGGTCTGGGATTGATTTTGGACACATTAAAGGATTTGAACCCAGAGGCTCGGGTCCAAGTCCGGACCCGACCAGTTAATGGCTCGGTCTAAATTAGCCTATTGGACCCGGATATTATAAATGTTAAGTTTTAAATATAAATATTTTAAAATATATTACTAACTTAAAATTAAATATAAATACCAAACATATTATTTTTATTTTAGGTTTATTGATTTTACTAAAATTTATTAACTATTTTTGTATATTTAATTATTTTTTTAGGTAAATAAAAAAAATCATTTTTTGAACTTAGAACTCGGATTTTTTTTATAAGTGTGAGTTATGTCCGGATCCTAACATTTTCTTTCTGGACTCAGACCCGGGCCAACTTCATGGGTCCGGATTCGGGTCCAAGTCAATCAATCCAGACTCGACCCATTTATAGTAATATATTTAGATTTTTCAAGTTGTAAAAAAATAGTATTTATTTCTATTAGAGGTAAAAAAAAAAAAAATTAAAGTATCAGTAAATTTTTTTTTGACGGATGAAAGATTTTTACGTGAAATCTAAACCCACGTGATCACTTTTTTTAACTCGATCTAAACTCAATCTCTTCTAAATTCTTGTCGTGTACTTTTTTGTTTGTATGAAAATGATTTTACAGTGGACTTATTCTGTAATTTGATGATATTTGAAGGATATTTATGAAATTAACCCATTATGATTTATGATAAAGGTTTCATTCAATCGGACGATCAATAATAATACAATCGAAATTCAGACGGTCCTATTAAACCTATCTATTTCTTTCTCTTACGGTCTTTCTCGTCCGCCGGTTGTCTCTTTAAGAACGTGAAAGGGGATTTATAGGAGGTGATTGATTGATTCCTTTTCTAGGGTTCCAAAGAATTCGAGGTTTGTAGCTTTCTCTGTAGTTTAGCTTGATTCCGTTTCTCTTTTGTATTGGATTGATTCTTTTTTGTTTAGCTTTCTTTGTAGTATATTTTCTTCTCTGAATTGTCTGCTTTTTTTATTTCGAATTCAATTATTTCGTGTTTAATCTCGCGAAAATCCCCCAATTTTTAGGGTTTTTAATTTATGGTTCGTCTTACTTTGCCACTTCTGATAGTATTTTTCTTCTTATTGTTCTTTTGCTGTCTTCTGATTTGCTAGTTTGCAAAGCATGATTTGAAATTAGGCTACTTTTTTCGATAAATAACTCATCCCTTCTGTTCCGTTTTTTTTCCCTGATAGCTTCGATATACAAGTTGAAACCTAGCGCTTAATCGAGTAAGGCGGCTGAGATGGAGGTCCAAACGACAGGTAGATCTATTGACAGCGTACTGGAAAGGGTTTTGTCTATGAACATTCTTTCTTCGGATTATTTCAAAGAGATACACCAGTTGAAGACTTACCATGAAGTTGTTGATGAGATTTACAATCAAGTCGACCATGTTGAACCATGGATGACAGGGAATTGCAGAGGTCCTTCAACTGCTTTTTGTTTGCTTTACAAATTGTTTACTTTGAAGCTGACTGTTAAGCAAATGCACGGACTGTTGAAACACCGTGATTCTCCGTATATTAGAGCTGTAAGTTTTGTCTCTTTTACTTCCTTTTTCGATGGTTACATTTTTAATCAAATCCTACCATAGTTTATATGATGCTTACAACTGTGTGATACGGTAGTGAGCCTAAATGTTGACCGTGCTCATATGTCGCTTAGACTTTAATTTGCAAACTATGTAATAAACATATTTGCAATTTTAATATGAACAATAAGAAACATTATCGCCAGCCACTTTGTCGAGTTTGAAGCCTCTTTATGTGCTACGTGAGTTCTCTGTTTATTTTTCCATAAGCAATAAATATTTACCTTTATTAAAACCCCAAAATCACGTTGTTTGATGAATAATGATGAATCAGATTTGTCTTAGTTTCTTGTTTCCGTCATTGGAATCAGATTTAGAGTGATTTGAGCCTAGAAGATTTTGATTGATTGGCGATATTTTAGCAGTAAGATTCGTTTGAATGGTGTGATATCCATGTCATTTTTTATTTACTTCTGTATTTTTTTTTATCGCAGGTAGGATTTCTATATCTGAGATGTGTTGCAGAGCCAAAGACGTTGTGGGGTTGGTGTGAACATTATGTCAAAGACGACGAAGTAGGTATCTTTTTCTATTTTTCTCCATCACTTTGCACTCCTGTGTAACTGTGTTTAAGGCCAAGTATTGCTATTCTTATAATTCCTAAGTTCAATTTCAAGAATGCTATCTATCTCTGTATATTTCAGGAATTTTCACCTGGATCAAATGGTCGAGTGTCAACCATGGGAGTATATGTACGTGATCTACTTCTTGGACAGGTAATTTTTTTGACTTAATTCTTTTCCCATATTTTTTTATTTCACACCAACATTTAATTTTTTGAAAATGGGTTGTTAAATTTTAATGACTTGTGGATTTTTTATCTATCACAGTATTATTTTGACACACTTTTCCCGCGCATACCACTCCCAATTGTACGCCAAATTGTGAATAATCTTGAGAAGATGAATTTACCGGCAAAGCATTCAGGCTTGACTGGGGAAGCTGATCGTCGTGGTGGATCTGATGATATTGCACGTCGACCTCCATCTGTAAAAGCATCTTTGTCGGTTTCTTTTGGTCAGCGTGCTCCTCATCGTGCATCTACTCGAGATTCATCACCAGTTCGACGTACCATAATTCCTCCAAATGAAAGACGCCACAGAGAAGATGAACCTCGTAGGTCTTCTCCTGTCCGTGGTCATCGGGATAGAGATAGGGAAATCGGTAGAAGGCGTCATAGATATGATGACCGTAAGGACAGAGAGACTCGTAGGTCAAGTTACTCAGACAGCAGGGATTATGATCGACACAGAGGTTCAAAATCTCGTCGTAGCAGAAGTAGAAGTCCCAGTTTACACGGTGATGGAACCAACCATCGTTTGTCAAGCCCATTTAAAGATGCATCCACGTCACGTAATCTGGCCAAGCTTAAGGATTTGTATGGCGATACATCTGATACACAAAGTTATGGAAGTGGTGATAATAGGATCGGCAGAGACACCAACACTGATGAGGTGATTAGGCTTGGGGGGTCTTCTTGGAAGTGAGCTATAATATAATATCAACTTAACTTGTTTTTCACATCTTGGTTATGAATTCATTAATTTTGTATGGGATGCAAAGATGCAATGATGCATCAACTTAAGACGATGTTGGTGGTCGGTAGATTAGATTATAGGTGGTTAATTTAGCCTTGTATTAATTGTTCAAATTCTGGTATGAATCATGATTGATACCATTGCTTGTTGATTTTTATATGAAATTTTTAAAAAAAATCAAGCAAAGATAAAGCCATCCATCTAAATATCCAACTAACTTTGCTTTGCTGTGTGCTTGCTGTTTATAAAATGACAGGTTGGATATGGATGAGATTTTGATAGCAAATAGATGCATCATGCATGTGGATGTGGGGTGTGCAAAGATCAAAATCTGATAATGAAACAAAACAAACATTTATTTGCAGTTTTAAAGTTCAGAACAGATAGATTACATTAACACATTGCTCACATAGTCTGATATTATATTTTCTATCCAATATCCATCCAACAAACAATCTCATCAGATGCTAGATAACTAAACAAGAAGATGATGAGAAAGTATTATTTACCACCTGCCTGATTTAAAAGAACTGTACAGTTAGTGTGTGTGATTAATTGGTTATGAATTATTATGATCCATCCCATATAGATAAGTCAAACACCACACTGATCGATCGTATAAAAAGAAAGAAAGAAAGAAGAAAAAGAAAAATCAATTTTATACAAACATAATAATAATAATAACATAAGTAATTAAATATTATATATATGACAACATGAATTCGACAACACTACTTTCTCTACAGAGGAGCAATCATTCATTCAAGGCATTAACCAAATTTGTAAAAAAGACAATAAGCTTGGGTTGCCATTATCATTTACTGTATTTATGATCCAATACCAAATCTGCAGTAGTAACTAGTACTCATGGCACACTGGCATGCAGCAAGTTCGATTAAGCACTTTGGACTGGCATATCACCGCCTAATGTCCAGAAATCACGAACAGGCTTAGGCCTCCATTCAGTTCGACCCCTCAGAATTTCAGCTCCAGTTTCAAGCTGAAGAAGATGTTGACATTCAATTCCAGTTTCTGGTGATGAATTGTCGCCATCACAGTTAGTCTTAACAGCAGTGAGGGACTGCAGCTCACTATCCTTCCCACATTCCCTCCTGTACTCCAGTGTCATGCTTGCTAGCTCATGCTTTTCCAGGATTGACATAGGAGCAGTCTACAGTAACATGCATGATTTTTACATTTTAAAACAAAAATGATAGAATAGTTCTTAAGTCACTCTTCTTCTCACATGTTAATGAAAGATAATCAATGAAGGATAATTGATAAATTTAAGGTACATGAATGAAGGTTTAAATTTAAGGTCAGATTAAAGTAATAAAATATATGGGTGTAAAAGTCAGATAAATAAATAATACCTCAAGAATCCAGCCAATGTATTTAACATTGTTTACATGCTGATTAACATCCAAATCACCCCAGCGAGGCTGTGCTTCAAATGAATGAAAGAAGACTATTAATACACACGGGTGATGTCAAGATTAACAGAGCTAAAGGAAAGATAAAATGATGATCGTGGAGAATAAGTCTTACGGTTAAGCCTTTCCGCACATAATCAGCAGTCTCGTCATTAAGTTTAGGAAGCCTCCTACCATCTTCATCGGCAATAGCAGTTCGATCAATGAAATAAGGCTCTATTTCTGCACGAACATCTGCCGGTATTTTCGATAATTTTCTAGTTTTTTTATTCATCATCACCCAAACACTGCATCATGAATGAAATTAACAAAATGAAAGAAATGCAGTGAAGCCAGTAGTGGAAGAAGAAGAAGAAATACACAAAAGCCAACCTTGTAGCTCGAGTGATGGTTTTCCCTGTTTGAGAATCACGAACATGCCAATCACGTCGCATCCCATTCTTACCTGATGGTCCAACCCAGGTATCAACTTCGAGAACATCTCCCCTGGGAATTTATGAAAAGAGGAGCATTTCAGCTTCTCACAAGAATGTACATGGACTAGAAGAAATTTGCATCTAAGACACTAATTATGACTAACACTTGGCATTACACACCATGCAGGATAATGTTCAACCATAATTTGCATCTTTGTGACAACCCAAATTAGATTCCTTTTACTCATCTCTGGTGTTGATCCAAATCCATCACCTAGGAGACCGGCACATTTCACATGATTGAGTGCGGTTTCCTGCACAAGTTTAATAAAAGTTAACGAACAATTAATAATAATGAATCAATGATGGAAGGATTCAGACATCACAAAACATCTCTGACCTGTAGATGATTCATTAACGTCTCTATAGATGCCGTGCGATCTGCCCCAATCTCATACGATCTAATAGAAAAGTTCTGTCTGAAGACAAGACCATCTTGAACGATTTTACCAAGGCCAAATGCATCTACCAACATATCGGGGCGTCTTGGTTTCCAATCAATGAGAGTCCACTGTTTTTCAGCAGCTAAGAATATGGTAGTGATAGCTGCAAGCAAAACACTCCAATCTGGCAATTGGTTATAAAATGTTCTGGGAGCTACTGCCGACGAGAGAGTATTGTCATCATCAGTTCTTGAGGAATCGGATTTCAGTATCTTGATTCCGTTGACCTTTGGTGCCACTTGTGCGCTAACTTTAACTTGCATTGCTCCTGAGGATGATTGAGGTTTAGAAGTGATGCCCCTGACATCCAGGTTATCTCGACTTTTACCAAAAGTTGTAGGTTCTTTCCCTTGGGCTACTATGGGAGACGAAGCCGGAAAAGAGCCCAAGCTGGCCACCGATATTGCAGCCATGATTATTGTGTTTTTAAGAACCACGAGGTGAAGTCAGCAGCTGTGGAGAGAAAGAAAAACCAAACACTGTTTGTGAGTTGGGGCTGCAATTACGTTTTCGATAAAAAAAAATTGCAGATTCTTATTTTTGCCAATGAAAGACCGTGACTCAAAAACAACATGCAATCCAGAACTCATCTACCTGGTAGAAATGACAGGAAGAAAAAAATCCCCAAATCAATCAATCTCACTTTTTTCCCTTTCGAACCTTATAAAACAACAACAAAAAAAGGGCTAATCTACAACCACCATACAAAAGCTAAGAGAGATGTCAACTAATATTAACAGCCACAGAAAATAAAAAAAACAGATAAGAAAAAACAGATCTGCAACCCTCCAAAAAACCGTGTTTCCAAGCAGGAAAAAAAAAATCACGTTCAACGGGACATCGTCAATCAATGACCAAACCACAATCTCTTACGTGATAAAGTAATCGAACAGAATCTCAACAGGAGACCAGTGAGGATGGGGGGGAAAAATTCAAAATAAGAAGGAAGAAGAAATGGAACCCTCGGAATTTTCTTCCTCTCCAAAATCCAAACGTTTCCCAGTTAGGTCCTAAAGTCCCAATCCAAACCCAAACCGATTCCCAAACGAATCTTAAAAAGAACCGAAAAATCTAAGCACGCAGCTAAGCACGAAAAAAATACCCCTCTTCACACCCCCAAAATCTAGGGACGGACGGAAATAAATAGAAAGAGTCTGGAAAAAAATTGGAATCACGTACCTTTTGTTTTTCCAAGAACCGAACCTGCAGGTTGCAATTGCAATGGATCCACCCACATACACTGCAAAGAGATGCAATCAGAACCCTAGAATCGAAGGAAAACAGATTGAGAACCCTAGAATCGAGAATGAGAATTCTAAATACGCGAGCGAGACGAAGAAGAAGAAGGCACGAAAAAGGAAGTCTGAGCTGTGCAGACGACAAAAGAAATCCACCAACTAATACCCCTATTTATAGCACTCCTACATCATTACCACCTGGTTCTTATTGGCCAAAACACACTCAATTTACCATTCTATCCTTCGTTCTATTTGTCTTTCACTCTTTTCAATAACACTTGTAAATTCTAAAACTCATTTTTACTTCCATTATAAATTTTCAAAAATAATTCAAGTCAATAAATAAATAAATAATTTATTTGCTAATTCTTTTATACTAAATTAAGACCCTTAGTTTAACTAATCACATTAACTATTAAGATTCAGGGTGATAGTACTGATAACGTGCTGCAGTGCAAGGACGCACTCTGTATAAAAGAGTGATGTCCTCACTGCACACAAGATGGAATATAACAAAATCTGTGAGCAAAGCAACGGCTCTGTCATCCAGATCGCGTGTAGTAAGTTAATAGCTGTAGCATTGTATATATACACAGATTGAATAAGATATCAAACACGGTTTATCAACACCAAATCAATTATCCCCTTCTTGCATTCATACAGGGTAAAGATTTTAATTACATTAATATGGTATATTTCAATACAGTAGTATTCAGATACGTCGTACAGTGCGAATGCTATATGTGTCAAGTTGATTATGTCCATTAGATCGACTTTCCGTCGTACATGTGTTAGTGTTTTATGCAGTAATATTATTTTACGTCGTACATGTGTTAGTATCTTATGCAATACGTTATTTTAGTCATTAGATTAAATAATAATAGTCATGATTTGATAACGCATGACGATGTATTTCGGTGTACCTGAATTGCGTCATATTTCAATAAATGTCACCAAATATTTTTTTTCTTTTCTAAAAGATACATAAACATTTGACACCCATTTTTTAAGTCCCCAATCAGGGTGAAAATTTTAACTACATTGATATGGTATATTTCAATACAGTAGTATTCAGGTGCGTCTTACAATGCGAATGTTATATGTGTCAAGTTGATCTTGTTTATTAGATCGACTTTCCGTCGTACATGTGTTAGTGTTTTATGCAGTACATTATTTTACGTCGTACATGTGTTAGTGTCTTATACAATACGTTACTTTAGTCATTAGATTAAATAATAATGGTCACGATTTGATAACGCATGACGATGTATTTCGGTGTACCTGAATTGCGCCATATTTCAATAAATGTCACCAGATATTTTTTTCTTTTCTAAAAGATACATAAACATGTGACACCCATTTTTTAAGTCCCCAATCAGGTGCGTCTTACAATGCGAATATTATATGTGTCAAGTGGATCATGTACATTATGCCTACTTTCCATCGTACATGCGAATGCTACATTAGTGTTTTGTGCAGTACGTTATTTTAACCATTAAATTAAATACTGATGGTCACAATTTGATAACGTATTTCGGTGTACCTGAAGTGCGCCTTATTTCAATAAGTATCACCAAATATTTTTTTTCTTTTCTAAAAGATACATAAACATGAAAATTCATGTGACAACGAAATTTATTTAAAATATTACTACTACATTAAGAAACTTTATCACTTTAAAACAAATTGAGAAGTCAAATCCTTTTGAATTTGTAAATAAAGTCAACCTTAGGTGCAACTAAATTACTAAATCCAGTTGAAGTTTACCATTTTACCAAGTAACTTTTAAAAAGTCATAACTAAAGTGACATAAACATCATACATTTGGTGTGTGTTTTTGGTTTACCGTTAAAATAATAAGAATAGATAATGAATGATTATTATATTTATTATTCATTAATACTTAGTAGTTAGATAATAGATACACATCGCAATCAAAATTCAAAACTTGTTTAAATTAAATTTTCATTTTTTATGTCCCAAATCAACGGGAACCAAATTAATATCACCAACATCCAACCCTATTTCTAATTTCGTATGCAATTGGTTTTCTAACCTGATAATAATTTGAAAATTCATGTTGGTCATTTGCCATTATTAATGGAAGGTGGCAATAGCCAGCCAAATCATAATTGAAGTTAACAGAAAACAAAGGAAATAGCAATATAATTAATTGAGAAGGTCGTAGGAAAATGCATGTCTGAAAACAACGAATAACTGTATCATGGAATTCATGTATAAAATTTAAATTTTGTACCCAAAACAATAATACACTCCATTTATTATCAGATCTGCATCATCACCATGCCCATCTAATAAATCGTGTTAGAAAGTAGATATACAATGAATCATGTACTAAGATAATAAGAGATCTAATAAATATTCATAAATTGTATCTACCAAATATTTCAATTCATATGCCATTCCTAAACCCTACAGAGTTACATCCACCCCCCCCACAGCTTTGAATTTGACTAGTCAGGCATGTTTTGTGTAGTATTTTACTATTATGTCAGTGACTTAGTTATTCTGCTTTGGTAATTTTCTCTGACTGTGTTATTGTCTACAACTACAGCTGATGAATTAGTTGCAGGAACAAAGAGTAAATTAACATGGAGATATACAAAAAGAAGAAGCTGAGCAGACTCTCACCGAGTCACTGTTATTTAATAAAATGCGGCGTTTGGGAGAAATCTAGTGTACTGCTCGTCGGATACACATAACTTTACTTTCTTTCCTCCATCGGGAGTGGAACACTTCACTCCAAGGAGAGTCGGAAGACCTGTGAAAGAAAATTAAACAGTTGGATCAGGGTTTATCATTGAATTATACATAAAAAACATGAAAGAAATAGTGGATTACTAACCTTCATCTACGCATCCAAATAAAAGTTTTTCTCCCCGCCAATGTTCCAATGGTTTGAACTTCATTCTGGTGCTTCGTCGTACACCAGAAACAAATGCAGTTCCACCTGTGAAAGGAGGAATTAGATATTCTGCTGGTAACTTTGAATTTTATTTGATAAATACCTGCAAGGCTCTTTTGTTTGGAGTTTCTTGTCCCTAACTTGGGACGACCTCTTTGTTTTGGCACTCTTGTCTCAATCTGTATCAATGCAAAAATACAACGATAATGACATATCATACCTTCAAGGAGAACAAATGAAAAGAGAGCAACAAAGGGATCACGCAATATTTAGTAACATAGCAAACAGATTAAGAACATCTTGTCAACAGATATTAGAGTCTGAAACCAAGAATCTGCCTGACAATTCCCAAGCAACGACGTCCCAAGATCATTCAAATATTAAACCCCGATACATATGACAACAATAACTACAAAATATGAGAGCAATATTCCAGCTGGACTTTGAGAATTGAATACTGAAATATCACAATGCAAATAAACATTTGGACTTTTTTATTAACCTCAATATGCTGCTCTGCTGAAATGCTAAAACTTTCTTGATGTCTAGCTGGTAAAACAGAAGTGTCCATAGATGCACTTGACTGACCTGAAACAAGAGATTCAAATACCAAATCAAAATAAATAATTACTGTATCAATTATACTGATACAAAAGAGCTGCACGATAATTTATCCCCCTTGATTTCAAATTCAAAATAGATGAAAGTGTAAGTCAACACAGCCGAAAAAAGAATGAAAACAGACCTCTGACACTTTCTGTTTGTTCATTTTCTTCATGCAACACTTCGCCCAACTGAAATATTAAATAAACATATTAGAAAAAGAAAAGAAAAAAATAGTATTAGAAATAGTTGACAGAGATAATTATTTATTTCTAGTTTAATAATTTCAATACTCAATCAATCCATATTCGTCGAGTTAGTGAAAATTATCAATTTAGCATAATTGCAAAACTTACCCTGTCTTTTAAGCGGTCGGTGTCACCTACATTGGTCTGGATATCATCATCAACTGCATCCAAACTCTGCAGGACTTCTTCAATAGTATTTGTAGCTTCACAATGCAGGGGGCTTTGAGATGGTTGGTTTTGGATAAAAATCTGTGGCGGCAATTCATCACCCTGAAATGGTAATGAAGTGTGAAACAGATACTACTAAAAGTCTGGAATGTTACAAAAATAAAAATTAAATCTCGATGTAAAAATTTATAAACCACAATGTGACATTCTGCTAAATGCAATAACTTACTTGATGTCCAGCTGGTACAACAGTAGTGTTCATAGATGGACTTGACTGGCCTAAAACAAGGAGATACCAAACCAGAATAAATAATCACAGTATCTACTATGCCTTCTACTATACAAATTTCCTATGAGTATGAGTATGAAAATATCCGGAGACAGGGGCAGATGGAAGAAGTTGATAAGAGAGCCTGGTTAATAAAACGGGTTGCGCAGGTATCGAAAGGCCCCGGTAGGGGGATGGGCATGATCATGGATGAGGTTGAGATTGTTGCCCCCCAACTGGGGGGGTGGATGGAGGAGAGGAAGGGGTTCTTGTATCAAGTAAGGGAGCAGTAAGGGAGAATGATTCCCAAGTTATGGAGGGGAGCAGTGAAGAGTGGGGGGAGCAAGGGCAAAGCATTAACTCGCCAATACATAGTTGGGAGGTAAATGAGGTTTCATCTCAGTCAATGGAACAAGAGCACACCCCGAGAACAATTCAACTTAGGCCGAATTGCCCCTCGTTCTCTCCTCCCCTGCTTTGTACCAGGCTTGGAATGGTGTCGGCATTGGAGCCTAAGACAGTCTCGAGGGGGGTGTTCCCTCTTCCTAGAGTAGGGTCAGGGGATATGATCACTGCTTTAGGGAGGCATAGGAAGGTAATAAAGAAATATACCAGAAGGAAAGTTGAGGTGACTCCGGTCCAGATGATGGGGCTTCCGGAGATAAGGTATGTAGAGAACCCAGACTGGATCAAAGTATCAGGTCAAGAGGGCTTGCGAAGTAATGTGAGTAGGAAGAAAAAATATTATGCCCATGGAGGGGATTTAAGCTCCAAAGTAGGTGCAGAAGAAGCCGCACTGAAGGGCAGTTGATCTCCTACCTGAAAATTCATAATGGCTTTCTTGATTTGGAACATTAGGGGGTTTAACTCCTTCGAATCACATAATGAAATCAAGGAATTAGTCAGGTCTAAGGCCATAGATATATTTTCAATATTGGAAACTAAAATTAAACCGCATAAAG